>JAUZND010091737.1:0-15086 GCA_034780555.1 Coelogynopora nodosa
CAGTATTCGATCAATATTGTCTGATTGGAGGAGAGCCCAAAATTAGGTCAAATCACAGCTGCGAAATAACTATCGCGCACCTCTGCGAAATAACGAAGCTATGAGTTATTTCGGCTCCTTGAAACGCTAACTTTCTGGTGCGATATAACTATTCCTTAGCTAAAGAATAGCTTCGACATAGTTATTACGGCTCTCTGAAACACCCCGAATATATGCTTAAGCCAATATATATTCAGTCCTATATATATTCTTGAAACAACAAGATTGAACTAAAGGCGTGTTAAAAAAACAAAGATAACCTTCCGCGTTGGAAAAACGAGCTTTGTTTACTATCGATTAAGTGGGAACTAGAAGTAAAGAAGATTGTGACTAGATAGACCAGACTAAAAGATGTCAAGTGTGTAAAAGCACAAGGCACATAGCGTATATTTTAAAAAGTGAAGTACTTTGCCCCCCAGGAGATAGGATGCAATAACCATGAGTGTAAACTGTAATCAGAATATCAGTTTAAAAGCGGCATGGACCAATAGATATAATAATAAACAGTGTAAATATTAGTTTTCTATGTCTCAGGAAAAGATTCCTGCTTGGGCATAGCATATTTAATACGTATAACCAACATTTAAATTAAATCCCCCCATTTCATTCTTTAACAACCACAAAAAAACTTTTCAGATAAAAGATTTATCAAAGAAAATCGATTTAATTTAATGGCTTATTCCAGGTCTATTTAAGTGAAAATTAAAAATTCCAAATCATAAACTTGGAAATTTTTTAACCTCCCCCGTGGTAGCTATCTATAAAGTTATTTATAGGTAGCCTATTATTTGCACATTGTCATATAGAATATAGCAAGATGACATTTATTTTATAAATACATAAATATATAATTTACAATTATCGTCACTATAATTTTTTTTAAAATAAAACTAAAATCCTTTAAAAGTTATATTTAGTTAATGATTATAAAAATATAGTAAGAAATAAAATAAAATTTCCGTTTTAATTACTACTATTTGAAGGTAGTTTTATATATGGAACAAATATTGATAATTCATTTTTTAACGAAAAGTCAGTTTGGCATTAAAATGTAACGTACGGTATGCGACACAATTTATGAATCTTTATTGCTATTAAATTGTACAATAAAGAATAAATAATTGCTTTTTATACTATATAATGAATTTAATGCTTATAACCGTTTAATAAACATTTGATAATAAATTTTGATATGATTTCCACTTTTAACGGCGATTTTCATGCGCGTGTGACATTTTGGGACATTTTGTTTTACGAATTGAATGATAAATAAGGATAATTATCAATTATTATTGAAGGTTGAAAAATGTCCATTTTCATATTATTCATTTATGAAAATACTTAGAGTTAAAATTTAATATCACAAGTATATTTCATTATAAAAAAATATAATCACCATAAAAATATATAGTTATATTGAAAAAGTTAAATACTTTACAATTTGTAAAGTGCCCTTGCTATATGAATAAATACAATACTTTGACATTGTTATCAATAACTATTTATAATCAGTGATATTCCTAAATATGTAAATCAATAGAAACTATCTAAATATATGTTTGTTTAACTTTAATATATTTTAATTATTCACTAAAATAAGTAACATTTAAACACTTGTCCCACAAAAATGTAACGTGTAGGCTAATATTATTATAAAAGTAATGTTTTATGAAAAAATAAAAGTAATTTAGTTGGATTGAAATAATTACGGAGGTATAGTACTGTAAGGCATCTAAATTTTCACCTATTTAATTTTTTAGCAAATGCATGTGTGCCCTTTTTTTAGAAAATGCAAAACACAATCATGAGACTTACCTTATCGATCGATTCTGAGCTAAATAATCTTCTCGCCACCAATGACACAAGTAAATCCTTATTATGTCCCAACTTAACGGCAAACTCAAAGACTCTATTCTGATCCTCCGAAGACAGTTGACTCAGTTTGCGCACCTTCTGCTCTCCAATCTGTGCGAGGCTGATCAACTCCATGTCTCCCATTTGGCCGCGTAGATAGCGCACCAGTTTCACGAATGTGCAGTTGGGTAGGAGGCTGCAGTGTTCTGTGAAGGGAACTTCGTGTGCTTGCCACTCGGTGAGATTACGTTGGCACGCAAAGCAGCGAACCGTGTCGTGTGTGCCGGTGTAGTACATCCCAGCTAGGGCCATTTCAGCGGGCTTGGGTCTATCTCGTGGCCAGTCGTTGGTAAAGGTTGCAAATCGATGTTGGTAAAAACACATCGTGATGTTCTCCGAGCCATATAAAAGCTGTATTGCCGAGGAGAGCAGAAAATAGAAGTCGTTTGTGTGATTGGGATCGAGGTTATGGCTCTTTTCTGAATTATTGAGATTGCCTATAATATTGTGGAAAACCTCGTCTAATAAAACCATAATATAAGAAGAAACTTATTTCACGAAATATTGTGAAATCATAATTATTATATTTCACATCTAATAATAGCGATAAACTTCTTTTTCTGTGATTTCAACATACTTTGACATAGGCTACCACAGTCTATGGCTACAACAAAACCAGCAAATAAAGTATCCAATCATAAAACATAACTGAAGACTGACCAATAGGAACCGTAGTTAGACGACATAATATATACAGTCAAGAGACAGTATAATGTATTATATCCCAATCGATAATATACTCTTATAATAACCAAAATAATATAGCATTGCACATCATAGGCATACTATAGGCACAGTGGTCACGTGCCCACTCTTAAATATTTTATTTATATTGCGCGCTCTCATTAAAATAAGCATATTGCTGAATACTTATAGCGAATATATTAAGTGTATTTTCTCTAAAAATAACAAAATCGTGCCCCATTTTTTGCAGCGTGCCTATGTCAGCCTGATTTCCTGCCAGCGCGCTTGTCATTCACTAACATTTCTGAATATCAAAAGTAACTTAGGCCTATATCGCTTTTGTGAATTTTTGTGCTACATAGTTTAATATCTATGTTGCCACCCCCAAAACCTCGCTCAACTTAGCGTTATTCGTCATGTTTATGCAATATTAAGCAATATGAATTGTCAGAATTTCACTAAATGGGTCACTCAAGGTTTTTAATACTACCACTATATCATAAAATGAAATTAAGCTGATAAAAAAGTGATTAGTAGCGCACAAACAGAGAGGCGATTAGATTTCTTAAAAATACGCTATTGTTACTCAAAAGAAAAATGCTCTGAGGGAATAGTTAATATACTTTAGTTTCTGCTGTGTGTGAAAGGTATACAATGTATAATTGTAATGTTATTTTTCGTGCTTTCGAATATTTTAATACTATCAAGAAGTTTATATTCACGAATTTGTGAGATCTACCAGATTCCTATATCATATCCGACTACCTCTTACACGATTAATTTCAAAACAAGTAATTATCTATATGAATCTATATTATCATATATGATTCAATATACATATATATTTCTAAAGTATATTCACGTGACATAGTGAATTTATGTTGAGGATTTTGGGGCATTTCCCTTTTTGTTATTTTGTTGATATATGGCCTTTTCAGTTCAATTGACACTTTACAATATTTTGCATTTTCTATTTTGAGCATAAAAAAAACTATTTTGCAAAATCGTCAAAAAATCTGAGAAAGTCATGCAAAACAATTTTGGGTAACTGTTCGATTATTACTAGAAAGATAGCGGTTACTATATTAAAAATGACACGTGCATTTTCTAAATTGCAACTACATTTTAATATTGTTTGATTTACATTAACTAATATAAATATACGTTTGTTGCTATTTATATACATTTAATAATTCTAATAATAAATTATAATAACTATAATAAATACATTATAGATTAAACCACTTTGTATTGCTGATTACAATCTGAGTAGTTACATAATTTAAGAGTGCTTAATTAAAAAAATGATCACGTTTTCTCATTAGACGTCTAGATTTTACACAGAAGGCTCATTCCATCAGAAATGTACCCTATGATATACATTATAGTGGTCAAACATTAATGTTTATTCTTTTGATTTTGCACTGTTTTCAAGTATTAATAAACATTCTAAAGTTATGGAAATGTTCAATTTTCAGACGTTGGATTTTATTTTCTTATCTATTTGTCGCATGAGAAAATGATTAAATTAATATTGTAAATAGCTTGAAATAATTATTTAACAGTTATTGTATATTATTTGAACTTTAATAGTTCTATCAAATTATTTTATTTTATACTGTATGCACAATAGACATCATTGTGATTGATTATTGCTATTGTGGTGCAAATGTCGTAATTTATTGAACTTATTATGACGAGAAGCTTAAAATTTTTCAGTTTCTGCATTTTGCGACCGAAACAAAATTACATTCAAAAGTTTTTATTCTCAATTTTGGAACGTATTATTCAAATATTAACTACACTGCAATAAAGAGATTTAATAGCTACAAAATACTGTTATTAAAAATAAAATAGTGAGAATTATTCATAACATGCTATAATCAACTATAAAATATTGTTGCGACCATATAATGTTATGTTCATAACTGCAAAACATAACAATATATGGTCACTTAACCATAACAAGGTTTTTAAGAAATAAATCCAACTATAAATGTGCACTATACATACTACTACGGTACAGTAGTTTAGAAGCAAAGAGACTTCTTGGAAGAATATCGTCTGGAATCTATAAAGTGTAACTTTCTTCTCACTTTCCCATGGCAAAGTTGACATTGTTAGTTTGTTAGTTCAGGCGGGATCCCCGTCAGAGGACCCGAAGCTCTTTTTTGTAAAAAAATCCAGACGTACAGTGCAAAAACTAATGTTATTTTTGAAATATACACCCCAACCACTCTTTACTTTTTATTCAGAACGTTTGATGCAGGCCAGTGTTATGTTTGTATTTCGAGTATTTTTAAATATAATTTTATCATTTATAGCTTTTACATTTTTTTGTTACTATATATTGTTACTTTTTATTTTTTCAAGTTAAAATTATTGAAATTACTTACATTTTAACTTTGGCAGTATTTTTTAATGGTATGGTGACAACTATAGGTGACAACTAACCGTTTATAAACGGTTAAAAGTAGATAAAGGAATTGAAAGTGGAAATAAATTAGATAAAAGGCTATATTGCACCATCGACTGTGGAAAATTATTATAGGCTACTGAACGTATACATTGTACTTGTACTTAAATAGTAAACATCCCCTTTTATACTATCAGGCAAATGCCAATTGTATAAACATTTCAACAGACTAATTCAATAATCATTTAGCTTATTTCATTATATATATATAGATTTATTTTTACAGATATAATACATCACATAGACATAAAGTCTACCTTTCATCGTCAGAAATTTATATTTTGAAGCATAAACAAGGTATAAAAAATATTATAGAAATATATAGAAAAATCAATATAATTTGAAAAAATAAATGAAAATCTGAATAATTGAAAAAGTCGGGGAACCGAATCCATATATTTTAAAATATAATCATATAATTTACCATTAGTACTATTTATTGCTGCTATTTAATTAAAACTATAACGTATTTAATAAATTTATTGCTCCAAAGCATTTACTGTCTTTTTTACTCCAGAGATTATTCGAAAGTTGATTACATATACAAATGTAGAAGGACGACGTCAAATGCGTTATTTATGAAATATGAAAACTATATAAGCTATGAAAAGCTATGTAGTTTTTATAAGATATGTAGAAAACACATCGCTTTATGAGCTATTTGTTTGAAGCTATCTGCATTCGCATTAATACATTTATTATTCGACACCCAAACTTGATATTTGCATTTCTCATAGTCATGATAGTCTCCAGAATAATATATTATTTATCCAGCTTATATATAATACTAAACTGTGTATATCCTTCAGAATGCTGTCAATAATTGCTCTGGAGTATAATATAGCCAAATGGCATACAACGTAACTCGTTTATGAATATGAAATTAGACCCATTTAGACTGCCTAAATAATAAAAAAAATTGATTTAAAACAAAATAAAACAATAAGTTACGAATTCTCAAAATCTTAGTGATCGAAGTCTCATAGTTTGTTCGTAATATGATTTTGAAGTGTCTGTTGGGGTCTAATATACCCCATAGTCGTTAAAATGTTAATTGAAAAATGACCTATCGATAACCATGTATATATCTAAAAATTAATGTTATAAAAATTCTTTCTAAATTACCTGTGAAAGCGTAGTTAAGCGTAGTCAAGCGTAGTTCTCGTAGTCCTCGTAGTCCTCGGTTGTTCTCATAGTCCTAATTGAAACTGTTGAAATGACTGCTTCAGTGTGTGCCACACGTTAACTTCATTGTTTTCTATTTGTTTACACTGACAAAGTAACAGATTATTGGATGTAATCACAGTTCACTTAGGCCTATTATTAATTAATTAATTATTACTGTTATATATTTTAAAATATTTATTTATTAATTAATTATTATTTTTATTATCATTTTTCATACTATTATTTTTATTTATTAATATTATTAATTACGACTCACCTTTAATAATATTAAAAATTGCGCTTAAAATAGCTACATAGTGTGATTGACGTTTTTAAAGCTAAAGAAATATTTATAAATATAATTGGCAACACTTGTGTAATATTTGTGCAATATTTAAGCAATATTAATTAGTCATTATAATGCAATGATTTTTTATGCATCTTTTAATATATACAGTATGGTTGTATTACTTTATCTATAACCGAGTAGTATAGCACAAATAAGTATTATAAATAACATTTTCGTAATGTTCAACTCTATCCATATCTGGCTTTATGGAGGAAAATTTCCTTACTATTTATGTTATTGTCAACATTTCTAAATTACATAATAGAGAAGTTGTGATGGCATAATGTGACAAACAATAATTATTTCCACTGTTGGATCCGCACATGTATTATGCTTTAGAAAATAAATGAATAAAACTTTTGAAATGACTATAAAAATAATTATATATTCAATCTATTTTTTCACTTTAGCGTGATGGTTCACTTGTACGCTGTACAGTGTTGAATTTTTGTCATATTAATAGTTAACCCATTGTTAATGTTATCTATTTGTACCTAATGTACCAGACATTACATAGAGGTACCAACGAAAGGGTTCGATAGTAGCCTACTGCAGGGGCGCACATAGGGGGGATTTCCGGGGTACCCGGAAACTGCCCTTTTCTCTTAGAAAAAAGTGCCCCTCTGAAAAAGTGGGGAAAAACGTAGTACTCGGTATTTCTCTTTATTTCTTTATGTCTCTATGGACAGGTGCCCTTTTCATGTATTTGGAAACCCCTAACGAAAAATGCTATGTGCGCCCCAGCTGTAGCCTACTCCACATATGTGAAATATATGTTCATTGTACATATTTTTGTAGTCCATTATAATACTAATGTGAAACTGTAAATATATCTAACATTTGTAACATTCTCATTTATAGCTCAATTATGTAATCAATATATAACACCACTGCAGAGAGTAGGTATTTGTATAGGCCTACATATATTTCATTCTTACAAGTGTAATTTCCTGTCCACGTGTTGTTGAAATCTCTTACAACAGAAGGGGATTTATAAAGATGACATATATATATATACATTGTTGTACGAATTTCAAGTTGCACACTAAAAAATTTTACGGATTTTATAACGGATAACCCATATTTTGGTTTGTGAATTCGTTATAATAAGATCTATTCGTTATACTTCAACTTTGAACATTGAAATGTGTTATATTATTATTTGATATACCTACAAAATGTATCCCTCATATATTATGATCCGTTATATACATATTCCATATTATAATATCAGAAATAGTTATTTATTTTGTTAAAAAATATGGTAACGGCTTACAACTATTATATCATTATATACAATTATATTGATATTAAATATTATATAAATATAATAATTTACTACTAAGAATAGTAAACACTTAACTAATAGAAACAATATTTACAAAAAAATTACATATTTACTCAGTCAAAATATCGGTGTGCTTAGAACATTGTGAATATTATATTTGACAATTTTGAGGGCTCTTATCTCAGCCGTTATCTGAACCTTATCTTACCCTTATCTTAGCCGTTATCTCACCCTTTTTTGAACCTTATCTCACCCTTATCTTAGCCTTTATCTCAGCCCTTATCTTATTTCTTACCCTATAGCTATCTACAGTAATTAAAAATGACCAAAATTAAGGATTTGTCTTTTTTATTGCAATCACCAGAATTGTCAGCTTTCAATAAATCTGGAGATACATATGATATTCAAATCGCTATATATGCTGATGATTTAGGAGTGACAATGAAACCTTATTGAAAAATCTGCTAAATTCTGTGGATAAACTTCTTAGATATTTCCTATTGCCTTTACATTTAATTTTGTCACTTTATCCTGAATATTTTAACTCTAAACTTCATTTTCTGAAGCATTATCCATCCCAGCAGTAGCTGTCGATGTACACTGCACTAATCCTGAAGCATCTCTGACTACCTGATCTATATATATCCAATAAATAGATTACTACACAAACAAGTATTTCTTACTAAACGAAATCCGAACTTAATTTCTTCAAAATAAATGGTTTACCCAAAACTTTAAAAAAACACTCGACTAAAACTATACATTATTGCTCAATTTTTAACCATTGTTCTTTTTAAAAATATAACAAAAAAACAGAATAAAATTATAGAAAGTAATTTATTTTTTGACACACTACTTAATTCGGTCTGACGCATGTTTTAGGTGAGCCGCAATTGCGATTTCAATATAATCTGATCATGGGGTGATTTCTCTGAATCGCAGCTGAAATAAGAACAAAACATTTCTTAAAAGCCATGTTATCTGTAGGCCTTTAACACCATTTTAACGATGATTATAAGCTTTAGAGATATTCGGGATTAAATTTTCAATTTGGGATATT
The DNA here is from genome assembly GCA_034780555.1 of Coelogynopora nodosa. Classification (NCBI taxonomy): domain Eukaryota; kingdom Metazoa; phylum Platyhelminthes; order Proseriata; family Coelogynoporidae; genus Coelogynopora; species Coelogynopora nodosa. The sequence continues at coordinate 8,978 of JAUZND010091737.1, forward strand.
GTTCAACTTGTTGCACTTATTTTGTTATACATTAATTTTACACTGGGTCTTTAAAATCAATTTATTGTTAGTAATAAATGTTTTGTTTCCCGATTATGATTCATTTTATCACTAGCATGCAGTAAGACAAATGTAATTGAATTAAATTAAATATGATTTTCTGTATTAATGTGATATGTTTCGCTTATTTATGTGATATGTTATATGTTTTGATTGTTTCTGTAATCTAGTCTTTCTGACTAATATGACAATTTTGATTTTGCAAAGGATTTAACAGAAGAAGAAAAATATTAAAGACAAAGTGGAGGGCATTGTATTGTTAGTAAATAAAATAAAGTTATGTACATAGAGTAAGGGTTATGTAGAAGTTATTATTAAGAAACATTATGCTTTGAATGCAGCTATTGATAGCAGAGCAGTCGCTGACGCTATATTGAAAAAAATGGAGACAAAGTTTTAACAGAGAGAAAGGCCGCAACATCAAAGTTGTGTAGGAGCTGCTAACATCCAGTTAATAAAACTAATGAGAAATTTAATTAACTAAGTAAAGAAATACGTAATGTAATATATACCAAATAAAAGGAAATTCCTTAGTTGAATTCCTCATTATTATTTAGGTTTGTTGTCAAATATTTATAAATACCTGTTATACTACTAATCAGTAGGAAATATATTTTAGTTATATATATATATTTACAATTTCGTAAGTAGAGCCCAAAAACTATAAAAGATGTAAAACGTATTTATTCATTAATTCAATATAATTTTACACAAAGTAAAAAAAAATCAGTTTAAAATTTTTAATTATTCTTTCATTACATAAAAATAACTATATGATGATTTTCAGTCCCATTGCAAAAGATTGGTGTTAACCAAACGAAATTATTGAACGGATTGAACAGAATACTGAAACTCAACAATAAATGTAAATTTTCTTAAAAAGTATGTAACTATTATAAAAGACTGATAACTGCATTATTTAAAAGGCTCCAGGCAATCTCAGATGGGCACAAAGCAAAATTGAGACATGCTATAATAGCATGTAGCCAGTATACTGGCTACAGGGATCGAGTGTCAAAATGCATACCCCATTCCTTTAAAATCATAGTTAGAATTGTATGGCCTGCCGTTTTACGAATTGCTGACGTCATAGGGTAATATTTTTTTATCTATACGAAGGGAAATCATGGTAAGACGTTAAATATTTGGAAATCATATAATATTTTCCAATAATGGAACATTATCTTTAAATATTTTCAAATTCTTACCAAAGATACTAAATAATGTAAATAATAATAAATCTTTATTTAATTAGTATCTTTGATTCATACTATATTCATATAATAAATAAATAGTGAATATTTTTCAATTTAAATCATGTTATATTGTATTATATATTATATTACATAGCCTATTGGACAACAATAAACCATTTTCCAATTTTTTACAGATTTGAATGAATTTTGTTATTTTTTAATGTCCAAAATCCACATTTGAAACTCATGAAAGTAAGGCTGTTAGATTTGAATAACATAATTATGTCGCATTTGTTTAACAGAAATCCACATTTCATTGAGAAAACTTATATTTTTCGCCCCTATATAAATTTCCACAAGGAAATATCACAATTTTCATTTCATTCATATACTACTTATTACATAAGCAGACACGTTATAATTATTTAATACAATTTGCACACATAACATTTTTTTTAAAAGAAATAAATATCATAAATTCGGTTTACTTTTATAGTTTGTTGATATGTTTCTAAAATATCTGATAATAAATTGAACGATTATTCAAATAATTACTTTTTTGTAGTTTAATCTAAGCATACGTATTCATCATTTGACAAAACAAACAGTAAATACAAACAGCCTTTATTATGGTAATATTTATTAAACTATTGTAATTATTTTCATACTATTTAAACATGTTTTGAATTTTGATTCATAAAAATATTAAAAAATCGTTAAGATGGTTTGGAAGATAATAATAATAAAATACGAAAGATGATGTTATAACACTTTAACCGATTGAATAAATTTCACTAAATATACTTAGAAATCTTTTAAAGTAAATTTTGAAGGTAACTTGATAACAAATAATATGTTATACCTATATATATGCAGAAATATATATAGGATTTTGAAATGACACAAAATATATATTTCAAAACACTGAAAAAATTTTTTTAGAAATAGAAACTTGCTTTATTAATGTGTATCTATAGGAAATTATCAAATTTAAAAAAAGTTCATAAGCTTTAACGTATTTCATTTTATATATTATATATTATTTACATTATATAACAGTTTGTCTAATAAAAATCAATTATTGATTTTTGGGCTGTTATGACTTAATATTGATTGATTTATAGAAGGTCAAGGTCATTTTTGATAAATTCAAGGACGCTGAAAGTTGTAAAGAAATATTCTCTCTGCATCACAAACTTTCCATTTGAGGAAAATGATTTTGAATTTTCGCGTCAAAAATTTACGACATTTTTTCAGCTAATCAGAATCGAGAATTTGTGTTTTGGTTACTATGGCTTCCTATTTATCGATTTAAGCAAGGTCAAGGTTTTTTCCGATTAATTCAAGGTTACAGAGTTCGATTTTTTTTAATTAGAAATTGATCAGAGGTACTTTATTGGTAGTAATGTAGCCATGTAATTTCAGATCCGGATGATTTCAATGGGGATTCTGACTAAGCCAAGGTGGTTGAGTTTTATTTTACTACTTACGAATTTTCAGACATACCCTAATAGTATTAATCGTTTATTCAACTACAATTATTGATATTCTCAATACGTTGCATTGTAGTCATATGATGCCAGATTCAGGTGGTTTCAATGGGTATTAGCCAACCAAAAGAACAACGTTTGAACAAAACGCGTTATAAAGCTTTCTTATGTGCTTATAAGCCATCTGACAAATCAAAGCCATTTGAAAAATTAAAAGGATTGTGTCCTAAAGGCATACCCCATCAAACTACAAATTTGTTCCCCATTTAAAAAGGGTGACATTCATTTCACGCAATTATAGCAAATGCAAACAAACGCATACTTTGTAATCAACCACGAAAAAATGATGGGTGGATTCAAGAAGCCGCAGTGGCCTTCCCAATGAAGTAGATTGTGAAGAAAATAGTGGAGACAAAAATCTGGAAATTTATTAATCGGATTAGGAATTCTAATCAAATCTGCGGTTTTAAATCTGGCAATTATTTTCACGAAGCTTATTTTGAAGCTAAAATTTTGCAATTAATTATAATGTATATATGTGTATGTTCACATTTATCACACAGAAAAAAATATGTATTTAATTATATGCACTGACCTATTATTATTACGATGTATATATTTTCTTGATACATTCAGTTATGTTTGTATTATTAGCATAATTTTAATTGTACCACTATATAATAAAAATGAACTCTTCATATTATAGTCTCATTTGTGTTATTTAAAAATTTACAAAATTATTGCGTCTTGACTTGTGAATTATAATAAAGGGATGTATAACGATTGTTTCCTATGAATTTCATGCATGCATCTTGAATTTTGATTAAAAGTCATTTTGTATACTACTTACTATGCATCTTAAAAAGTAATATAACGTCTCGAGTAATAAAATTTCAACTTACTTATACTTACCCATTATTTTACGAAAAATCACGCATGCACCATTAATGTTGATTAAAAGTAATTTTCAATTGTAGTTAACGCTTATAATTAATATATTTTGTGACGTATTATTTAAAAATGTACAACTTTATCACGTCTTGAGTTGCCAAATGTACAGGTTGTGCAGCTTAATATGTTAATTAATTGTTATGTCAAGGGTCAATATATTATTCCATGCCATCAAACCTTGTGTACCAAAACATTTAATTAAACCCTGATATATCAAAGCAGACTCAGATTGTGTTTGGCATAAAAACAAAATTGGCAATTGAATTCTCATCACTCATTCTGCATAGTAAGATCATAAACAAAGTAAGAATAGACAGACTGTGTATATTTCTCGGCGTATCCCATAGACCACTAGAGAATTGTCTGTCGCAGAGTAGGAAAATACGATCGATACAATGCCAGATATACAAAATCACATAGCATAGTACATCATTCACACCTAGCTTTCCAGGGCCGTAGCAGCCTATAGGGCCGCTTGACAACTTTTTTCCTTAAAAGTGCTTTTTTTGTTTTTTCCTAATTTAATTTATTAACATTTTAGTGCGCGAAGTTTTGAAATTAAAACAACACTAATATAAACATATGTTTATATATTTATCTGATATTCACATTTTACTTAAATGAATATTATCTCCTTTTACAACCCCTGTTATAAATGTGTAAATATATGCATATTTTATATTAAGCCACAATTCTATGCTCATTATTATTCTGTTTTGTATGACATCGATATGAGCTTATTTTATAATTAATATAATATTTTTTAAATTTAAATCATTATTCATATTTTTTAAATTAAATTTATATTTAATTAGTTACAATTTATACATATAATTTATATTTTTTATAATATAATATACCGTATATAAGTTCACAAAAAGTTCATCAACATACACATACAATACATACCCTCAAATAGAAAACAATTACCACATTTTATAAAATTTAAAATACTAAATAAGTTTAAAAAATCATTGTTCTTGCTAATTTTTGTCTTTTACCAGAATTAGAAATGCTGATATGTTTACAAATCTTATGCAAGCGAAGATTAATGTAAGATTATGACAAAATATTAATCATGTGAATTTTGTGAACCCCCCACACCACCCTCCTCGCCTCATTTAACTCATAAATGTTAAATGCAAGAGGGTCGCATAGCGATAGAAGAATTGGGTTGTCTATCTCCGCATGTAGATATCCGATGACTTGACCGTTGCTGATCGGACCCTTTACGCTCATGAATTCAGGTGATTTGAAAAGAGTATTCATCCTTTGGAAATTCTTTACGTTGAAAAATGCAGTGTCAATGCGTTGATGGGGTCCAACATTTAGATTGAGCGGGTTGACAATACGCGATGATCCTATAATGCACTGTGATCCCTTAACTTCCACAGTGTTGTGTTTTATAAAATAAACAAGTCAGTAGTTTTAATGTCCTCGACTGCAGAGTCTCTGAAAAAAAAATTCGCATTCATGTAATTGTATATTATTTCATGTTAATTCATGAGTAGAAATCGGTCAATAGGAATTTTTTTTTAAATGGCGCGAAAGGAATTCTTAAATCGACTGGGGAACCCAATCAAATGTTATTTCATGTTAATTCATGAGTTGAAATCAGTCAATAAAAACACGTTTTTTAAAAATGGCGCAGAAGGAATCCCCAAATAGCTTTGGAACGCCAAATTCGGAATCCCCTCCAATTATTTACCCGGAAACGACCTTAATCTTGTTTAAATCGGTCAATAGGGACACCATTTTTTAAAAATAGAACGGAAAGAATTCCCCAAATTGATTGGGGAAACCTCAAATTCGGAATCCCATCCCCGATTTCGGCGGAAACGACCTTGATCTTGTTTAAATCAGTCAATAAAAATACGATTTAAAAAATGCGCGAAATTAAAAAAAATTTGGCGGGCGGCGGTGGGGGGTCAGGGGTGGGGGCAGTAAGGGCGTTACAGAGATACCTATCGCCTACTACTCGCTTATTTTCGTAATTTTTTATAAGATTTTTACTATGTCTTAGTTGCTCCAAATAGAGCTTAAATAGAATCTTTGGCGCGCGATTTTATTTCTGACCCCCCATTTGACTGAAAGCTAGATCCGCCCTTGGTGCTGCTAAATACAATCTAATTTTTTGTTAACTAAATTAGTTAATAACTAAGATAACTTTACAAAAATAACTAGCTCAGCTTATTAAATAATAAATAGTAAACACATTAAACTAAAACTATACATACACATGGTTCGATTGCATATATTTAGTGAATCCATAAATGCAAAACACAATACATTAAATGAGTTTCATATGTATTGTATCGATCGTTTCACGTATGTTCAGTGCCGTAGCCACCATCAGGCTTTTCAGGCTAAAGCCTGAAGGTCAAACTCGGAGATTGAGTAGGTCCGCGATAA
>JAUZND010091738.1:0-15086 GCA_034780555.1 Coelogynopora nodosa
CTTAGGCGCTCAACCACAGTTTCCCAAGCCCACGTTGATACACTGTTCGGACGCCCCATTGATAGTCTTCCGGAATCTCCCTTTTTCTAAATTCCCATCTATGCTGTATACTTAAACGTTTTGATTATGTAATAACCCAATTTCAGTATTGTTGTAGGGTCTGGCTGGGATAACACAACATATTTGGAATACTTTTCTGGATCAAAATTCAGAATTTAAAAATGAAATTTTGGTAGGAGAGAGATAGGTTGATACGCTTAGGATTGATATTTTTTTAATATATATATATATGTATATGTATTTGGTATAATAAGTTACAGATCCATTGCATAGCAAATTCTATACAATATTTAATTGATTTTAATATTTATCATACACAATTAAAATTACAATTCTATATATTTTTGATATTAACCTTGCACAATGCATTGTTCTGATGCTTTTTCTAAGAAGTTAATAATGGTTACAACCCTTTTCAGCATACCACAATGCATACCGTTGCTTGCATTTAGTTTATTTATTACATTTAACTCGAAACATAATTATCATTTAACTTCGCCTGTCTCTCATTGAGGAACGATTTAGTTGATGAATAATTTACAATGACTGAATGAGATTTAGAATGGAGATAATATTGTTTCTGTAATATATTATTCCATAAATTTAGTTTATATAAATATCCTAACTTGATTTCATTTGAATTGTTACAAAATGGTTACAGAATACAGGTTATTGGTTACAGGAAGCAAATGTTTAAAATTTAAGAAATTAGTGTTTTGTACCAGTAACTAAATACAATTTCAAGAGTCGGGCAAAATTTCCAGCCAAAAATTGGAAATTTTAATTAGTAAGTGAAATAAAATGCTATCCGCTACATAAAGACTATCAATAAATACAGATTTAATTTCAAAATTGAGTTTATATTTGTGGCCAATTATTTGATACGCAAATAAATATTTTAAACAGAGAAACATTTTCTACACTGAGGTGCAAGTTTTGCCCAAAACCTGTATGTTAAATTTAAAAAGTTAATTTAATATTTGTAATACTATTCAATCGTTTAAACAGGTTTATTTTTAATTCAATTAAAACGTATCGGTTACATCTTTCTTGAGTTTCTACGTAAATAAATAAATTCTTAAAGATTGTGACTTAAATCCGAAGGAGTAAAAAACTATTTTTCAAGGTCTATTTTTAAAACAAATAGCTACGATATACAAACAATGATTATTACAGTTATTAAAATATATATTTTAAAATTATTTTAAAAGTAGACGTAAATCGATTATTTTTATAAAAATTCTAAAATACATTTAATTTGTTTTTGAGCTATACTTTGAACATTTAAAGTCCTATAAATTTAGCTTGTTTATTTATCACATAGCTACTTTCGCATTGACAACCTTTGAAAAACAGGTAAAAATTGTTCAGAATTCAAGTTATAACCGTCCATAAATTCTATATTTTATTATACATCATCTTAAATTTTAATTAATTATTTGAAATGTTGTATTATGTTCTCAGTCATCCGTCCAAATTTAAATGTTGATATATTTTTATGTACAATTTAAGAAAACACTTTCGTACAATTTTGTACAATTTAATAAGGAAAACACCATTTAAAAGTTACAAAATACGTGTTAATTAAAACTAGTCCAAACACGACATGAATAATAATCAATGTGACGTTGTTTGGATAAGAAATATTAATAATAATCCTTTGGTAAAATAAAATACATCTAAAGTTAGATCGTGTTATTGTATTTACAATAAAGTTTTTTTTATGTACAATATTAATTAAATATGTTAGTATGTAATTAATGTACAATAACGTCGCTGAGGGTCCTAAGTCCCGCACCTTATCAAGTTTCTACTCTGTCACTTTGGGTCAACTTCTACTTTTGGTCCGTTTTGGTTTTGTGTCCTGGATAATGGCTTTAATTTACATATAACCACTACAGGCATGACTTATCAACCTCTCATTTCCTAGGCCTGCGTTATAAGTACAAGTATAACTTGGTGGAATTCCTTCATTTTCTTTCACTTTTGGTATTGGTCTACTTTTGGCTGGTTTTTTAAAGTTTTTTCTAGGAAGTTGTACTCTTGTTATTTCCAGTTTTATTAATTCCTCTCCTTTGGCTTTGCCTTTTGTGTATCTTTTTTGTGAGTTTTCTTTGTTATAGAGTTCTTTTTCTTTCTTTTAACTTATGATTTATATTTTATTATTTCTGATTAATTTCTTTCTATCTGGTGAGCTGATTTTGCCTGATGGTTTCAATTAATTTTATTAATCTATTAATGTATACTGTATCAAGTAATGTAATAAACGCAGTCAACTTTTACTTCTATACTAATAGTCAACTAATTATATTATAAACTATGTAAACAGGTATTTATTGTATAAATTTTTAACATCATTCTTTGATCATTGGAACCACCCACCTACCACTTTAGCATTGGCCAATGCTTATAGTTTAGACAACTTTGGTTATTATACCTTAACTGACCTTAGATAAATATTGTTTTCATACCTTTTAATATTCAAAGATAAAAAATGAACAATTAGAATTATTCCTGCTAAAGTATGTTTTGACATGGGTATGTTTTGAATTGTGTATATTTTGACCTGAACTGTGATACCAATAAAATATTTATATCTGCATGCGGACAATTTTTTAAATAAAATATAATTTATTTTAAAAATTAAATTCACATTAATATGTATTACATGCAGCTTATTGTTAGAAATAAATATTTAAATTTCTAAAATAATAATTACACTGATAACAGCTACAATAGATATGAAGGTAGGACTGTCTGTCTTAAAACATACATAATTACACAAATTTCCAATTAAAATTATTCAAAAACATTGCTTACTAGTCACCACAAGAAATAATTTTTTATTAAATAATCTAAAATTTTCTTAGATATAATATTCTTAAAATCAATTGTAACAAATGATTGCAATGTCGATATTGATAAGAGCTAACTTATTAAAAGGAACAAATCAAATAACTAAAAAGCCTTGTATTCATAAAGAGAGCTTGGATAACGTAAATGAAAAAGACAAACAATATTATTCTTAATGAAAAATATTGTTGAATTTGTTATATAGTATAATAGATTATTTTAACTATTTTCGCGTTATATTATTTATTTGTTTATATGTTTATCCGGCATTTGTGTTGAATACAATTTCTATATACGTCAAATCTAATAATAATGATTATTATTAATATCAGTTTATTTAACTTACATATTATGATGAATGTGCTGAAACGGATGCGAAAACTAATTTCAAATGAATATGTTATATTGTTGTAAAGTCAACAGAAAGAGAACGCAGATTCATTTTTAAAAAACAATAAGTTATTACAGAAAATAATCTATAGAGTGGAATTCACTCATATTTGTTTCGAAAGTTATTATAGAAAATACATAACAAATAAATGCGAAACTCACACTTTCGACCAACACTAATATATTATACATCTATCCTATAAAATTATCTTCACAGGATCCAGCAAAAATTTGCATAATTATTATAATGTAAAATTTTATAAAATGGGCATGATTGACTTGAGTCTGCTATAGGATCTGTATCGAATTGTGACAAAGTCAGCTGTATATAGATATCGATATCTATAATATAATATAGATATCGATATCTATTGTATGTATACAGCTGACTTTACAGCTGATAGGTTTATATTATATACCTATCCAATCAATATTGCAATATTTTACCCAATTGTATTTCAATTTTGGCAAAGTTCTAAAAACTAGTTTGATCCAAGCTATGCTTTGTTTTAATAAATCAGAATTATGGAAAGCCTTATCTGACTCATGCTTGATTCAGTTATGACAAACCAGAATTCTATAAGTGAACATTTTTTAACACAAACAATAATTGGTTCTGTAATTATAATGCTCTAAGAATAATATAGAAATTTCTACATTCATTTGGTGTACGCCTGCCAGAATGCTGCATGGTTTACATATGACGAGTATTCCGCTTGTAGACATATACATATATGGTATAAGTATGATATTAAGGTCATTGCTACTGTATAATATATAGGTTATGGGATCTATATAGGAATGAATTGCAAAGGAAACTAATAGGCCATTAAATAGTGTCTAAAGGATTAAGAAATAGTTTATTATTATTACATTATATGTAGTTATTTACGAAAGTACATTAATTGTTACCCAATGAAAAAGACATACTATATTCGAACAAAAAGTATATTTAAAAAATAAATTTTACAAAGCATTCTTGTCCAGGATTAGTTCCATTATCGCAATAATTTTGTAAAACTTAACCCTATTATAATAAAACTAGAAAAAAAATGTTTGGCACAAAGTTGTTGCTGATCACATGTTAATAAACAGATAGTTGCCGGGTCAATCACAAGAACTGAAAGAAATATCATTTGACAATATTTACAGACTTTTATAGGTGTTTGAATATGATTTTAAAATTTTTACTAGATGTCCCCAAAAAGTTGTGTTACGTCACAAGAATTAATAATGCGAACTATGGGTTTTGATGCAACTGCAACTATCTGTGAGGTTCTATAACATATTTTATACATTTCCGACTTGACTGTTTCTGATCGATCATTAACTGTTGTGTTTTAACTATCACTGAATTTCATAAACTAATATCAATATGCAATGGATAAATTTCAACCCGGTTAATTATATGAATCTGAAAAAAATTCTTGCTATTGAATTAAAATTATGGAGTGAACTCCGTGTAACTCTTTTTCACACTGGAAAAGTTGTTATTATGGGTCACTACTATGCTAAGACACTGTTTGTTACCATTTCTGAATGGATTACTTTAAATTTGTAAGTTTATTGTTATTTCCTAAAACGACATATAGTACATACAAACTATTATTTCAAATGAAAAAATTACTTTTACTATTAAATAAACTTTTCTTTTATTAATGGGAACTACAACAATGAGGGTGGATAACAAGTACATTGCAACAACATTATACACCTCACTACTATAGTTGTGTCTTTTGAGAAGCATTAGCACATGTACTCTCCAACACAGTTGAGTCAGAAAACTTGATAATAAAATATTTTGCATTACTATCCTTATTGTTAAGAATTACACTATCAAAATAGTAAAAAATTTCAGAGAGAGATTTACCTTTAACTTTAATTTATAGATAAAACACCCAGCATGCACCACATTGAGTAGATTAAATACTTTGTATGCACTCGTTTGAATAAAACCAAAAGCGATAGTTTAAGTTTAAGCAACGTTAAATGTGTGTAGGAGGTAAGCGTTGAAAACTATAAAAAAAACGTCACAAATGTTATTATTATGAATATTAATGGCAAACCAGTGTTGACCAGATAAATTATTCGTGTCGGTGTTTACAATAAAAATAGCTGTTTAGAATACTGTATTGCATGATGCTGACAATGTTTAATGTAGGGAAGTTTGTTCACAGAGTAGACACCATTAAATATAGATTACAGTAGACAGTCTCGCGACACAGGCTGCGTCAAATCATCACCCGTAATCATATCAATTCTTTAAAACTGTGATGACGTTTCGGTAGAGAGTCACTTCCACCTTTCCATCAACAAGAACCAGTACGATTACGTTTATCGCGTTTGCGAGAACATTTGCAAATTTTAGTTCTAGCCGAATATTGGCTTCACGATAGGGTTGCACATATTTCGTAATGTAAAAATTTGGCGTCAAATTGAACCGGAAAAGTGTATATTTAGCAGCAAATTCTTCAATGCCGATGTCGTCATTCATTAATTTTGGCAAAGCTTCTAACGGTAAATAAATTTGCATATTCACGAGTGAAAAGGTTGCTTCCAAAGTCAAATGCGTAAACGGCTTTCCTAATACAGATTTGCCTACCAATAGAGAGCAACATGATTGACATTAAAATAAAAAATTAAACGGGTTAGATGCCCAATCAGCATTATTTAATTTGTTTGTAACCATACCAACAATAAGAACTTTGGCAATTCACCGCGGAACATATTTTCCTTCTAGTGATAGAGATCGCCTTTGGATATGGCATGTAACAGTATTTCAGTCCTCTAAATATGATGTCTCAGTTGCTGATGTCTGATGTTCTGATGTCTCAGTGCTGAATCGTTCATGCGTTATAGCACAGCAGAATCGATTTTATTTCGACGAACGTAGCGAATCGCTTCTTTAATTATAATATTGCCAAAGTTAGTATTCCCGGTAGCAAATCCGTAAAGGCAGAACTCTGGTTTGTTGCCGTCAAATCTGAATCGAATATCGGTTTGATTGAGAATATATTCTCCCCGTGTAAACATATCTAAAAACAATTGTCCGTATAATTCTCCTGTATTGCAGGTATTTGTATAGTGTCCAACTCGTTTTCGAAGTGTTCTGTTGGCATCACCTTTCATTAGAGTGGCATCATCTATTGCATTATAGACTGACGCAAATATTTGTACTTTTTAGCATTTTCACTAAACAGGAGTCGATTACTGAGATAGACACGATAGAGATACATATAATGTACTCCATCCAACTGCTAGTTACCAATCGTTAGTGATACATTAGAGATCGACAATAGACTATGCATACATTTGTTAACAGGATAGATTTTGTTAATCGCTACCTGTTGTATTTTTCAGCGCATAAATAGGGCTGTATCTTTTAGTTCAATGTATTCATCAGACGAGCCAGAAATGGAAAACTAAATCTGTCAAGTATTTGTAATCACATTATTCAGGGGGTGCACATCAAGGTTTTCTCCAAAATAGTATATACTTGTCAGGGTTAAAAGAAATAAACCTCACTTTTACTTATGGAAATATAATTACTGGACATCATCCTTTTTATTAATTCAGTAGACAACGACTTGCTAATTTCTTCTTCTTTAGTTAATCTAAATCCAGTTGAATTGGTAGTTTTTTCGTTTTGTTTATAAACTTTACCTTATAATATCGCAAGGTAGCTCAATTCTGTCAGTTGGTAATAATATCGTTTAAGTTGAACAAGTGTTTTCAGTGACAATATTGGTAGTTGACATAATTCTGTTTAAATATATCTCGCGAAATTTTGTTATTAGTCTTCTTTTTAGATTGGTTTTTAGGCTTTCTAACAGCTACAATATTGCAACGTTTCTTTATTGTCATATGTTCTATATGAGTAGATTTACGTTTACGGCGACCTGATCCATAATGATCGGATTTTTTTTCTAACTAATGTAGTCTTCACTAAGTTGATTAAGTCCTGCTTTAGACTGCTTCGGAATGTTTGCTGGAATGTTGGGAATATTTCCACTCATGAAATCACCCCTAACATGAGACGTTGATTGCCTGCTTTCCAACTTTCGTACATAGTGTTTTTAGATCAGGCTTAGCTGAGGCAAAAAGACGCTTGTCATGTGGCACAAGAATACGTCTCGAAAAATTCAAAAAACCCTCTCTCCAACTTGCCGCTTCAAATTACCTGAATAAATTTCTCCTGATCCAATTTCACGTCGTTTACTATAATCAATTATATGTATATGAATATATGGAGATTCCATATCCATATTTTGATGGAGCCATAGCATTGCATTGCATAGTCTTCAGCAAGACGTAGCAATTATGTTTATAATCGTTGACGATGAAAGTGAAGATTAATCTTACCTTTTGCAAAGAGAATCAGCTTACTCACATCATCTCAAATCTCCACTTAAATTTAACGATAAATCTTAGTGTTCAATTTTACGTAGATGGGGTTTGTATACACAAGTGAAATTGTAGATCCAACATTCACTTTTTCACATACAATGTAGATTGCAGTTTACATAGATTGTATAGATACTGGGTTGATAGCTTGGAGGATATTTTGCATTGAGTTTAATTTTCTCACCTCTATGTAATGCAATACTTGAGCATGTAAATCCAAAAAAAGATAAGAGTCGCTCATCAAATACTATAATTTATCTATATTTTCTTTTATCAGAGTCACCCGTTGCTTCCAACATCAATTTATAAGTTTTCATAGTGTCCTGTAACTGTTTTATTTATGCATTACTCTCATTTAGTGCTTTTGATAGAGATGTAATCTTTTAGAATCAATCTGTATAATTCACAATATGTTTGATACAAAGGTTTCGCCATGAGTGAGTAACTTGCGCACTCCAATGTACTCGTGAGTACATTTTAATTTTTCGTTAAGGTCAAAGTGTTACATATCTAAAAATTAATCACTCAAGTGGAGAAGAAACGAAAGATCCATATTCATAAAATTTAATTACCATATTCTTCAATATTCCTCTACCGACTAAGTGAGACAATGCCTTGACATTAGTCAGTGAATTTAAGTGGTTCATGAAATCCTAGTACCCAAGTAAGAGCAGCGCTCAATGTAATCTTAAAGGGCATTTTAACGTCTTTCTGGATTGGTTTAACGTGAAAACGACCTTCAAAGTTGAACAGCGATATAAATTCTGTAAACCGAGCACACTTAGAAACAGTCAAGAAATTATGTTGTACATCTGTCTGGAAAATTGACAACGTTTGTGCAACTTTGTTCACAACAAGATTCTCCTTATCCTTGTGTAAAGCCATACGCTCATCACCATTAAATGTTTTAATAGCATCCACGAATTGCATTTCTACATGTCCAACTTTGCAATCTCCATATTCGTTCAAAGTGATAGAGTTTTCAAGATCAATCCGATATTTTGCCGCTGTTCCATCCTTGTCCACATTACTTGGTTCTTCGTTCAATCGAGTATATTCTTATGAGGTGTCCACTCTAGGTCTTTATAACTTTTTCCCTTGACCAGTGCTTCTCGGTTGTTTCCTTGACCACGTATACGAATAACCTTTTCGATTAATACTATTTGTTTTTGTTAACCAACTGAAGTTCCTTTTTGTAAAACAATCCTTGAATAATTTCCTTTTTATGATCATGTAACTCATACATAACTATTGAAAACTTGGTATTGATTAAATTGATGAAAAATTCTTCTTCTGTGCAATTTGGTAGGTATCCTATATCAAATTTTTGCTCTGCTTTGGACAATTAAATCTGATCAACAACCTTAAATGCAGGTTTCTTTACCTTCTTCAATTTGTCACCACACAATTGTAGTCAAATACACCTCAAACTTCATTCCACTTGACTTTTCTTGATATAGCTCTCGAACGGTGACTTGCAGGTGGAGTGATACATCGTTGATGAGGTGGTGGTGGAGTATGACGAGGAGAACGTCGTTTTCTAGAGACGATCCCGAGTTCCTTTGAAGTTGCATTACTTAGTGCTGTCTTGAAAACATTAGGCTTTTTCAAAATGGCCTTGAATTCACTCCATCCATCAGGAACAGATACATTTGCCCGCGTATCATTGGTAGAATAACGAGGTAAATCATACAAGTTTGAACCAGCGATAATATGTCCAGCATCAATAATCTCTCCATTCTGTGACTATGAGAAAGCTGGCTTTTCCCGTGTAGAAATGTAACTGGTGAAATTACCTTTGGAATTGACGTCTATTAAAACTGGACAACATCTGACTGATATAGTCACTCGGTGTACTGCTCTCCTTTTTCTTCATTATTTCTCTCACGCATTTCATTCTTGCGTTTTTCTTCAATAGATTTTCTTCAATAAAAAATCTTTAATATCGATTTTAGACGATATTGTTGATCTGGTCTCACGTGAGATTGAATTGATGTTGAAGATTTGGATCTATTATTTAAACTAAAGTATTCTTCTTCACTCACCAAAATCTATCGTGAATATGCTGATGTAGTATTCATTATTTTCCATAAAAGAAAGATGAACCAATAGCAGACACGACAATGGGTGCACTAATTGTTGTAGCAAAATGTATTATAGACCCCAGAAGGGGCAGTAGTGGTAGGAAGCCATCTTTTTAACTGAGAGCAGATCAAACTTTTTTATTCCTCCCTTTTTATGAACATACTGAGCCATCCAACTGATCATGTGCTTACGTTTATTGAGATGACCTAGACGCGATATGTTTGGTAAATTACTCTTCAGAAGGTTGGTAGTGATGTCCAGAAGTGCCTAAATAAAATCGGGATCAGCATTTGTTACAATAGATTTCTTCAACTTTGAATTAGCTTTTAAAAATGCCTGTAGCAGAACAAATTGTCGTTGAAATCGCTTGACCTCTGTTTTCAACATTAATTTAAAAAAAAATTCATTAAGATTATATTTATAATTTTTTAGTCAATGACGCTATGTCGTTGAATTGAGATGCAGAGTATGAATCGTCCATGAATAAATAAGCAGACGAAATGTATTTTTATATTTATTTGAATTCTCGCTAAGCCTCTTTAGTTCTCTCGTAATCATCCTTTAAAAATTGCTGCTTCTTTAGGTCGTCAAAAAAGGCAGTGGTGAAGGCTATGTCATTTTCTTGAGCGAATACAAATACCTATAAAGAAATACACCTTTCGCTGTTGTATGTAAAAGGAGTAAACTGAAGTAATCAATAGTAGTATATATGATGTAGTATTATAAATAAAGTAGCAGCATTATTAAATTGGACAAGCAGATAAGAGCAATATACGCCCGTCCGTGTCGCTTATGGTAAGAAAGTAAAAGCTGACAAAACAGTAACTCTATTTATACTAAAAATTAAATAATGTGGGGATATTTTTTTTAATGTACAATATATATAGGAGAATGGTCAATAATTGTCAAGAGTTAAAGGTCAAAGGTCAAACGGTAAAAGTGCTGCCGAATCAACTCTTTCTATACTACTTACATTGTACTCTGAAGTGATCTGTTTTAATCAAAGATACTAAATAATTTCTTTAGTATCTTAATTTAATTTATTAAGTCCTTATTTAGTATCGTTCTTTTTCATTTTATGAAATAATAGTATATTAGTAAGTGCACTATACTAAATAAAAAATATTGCGCAGTCAAGTACATTAATAATTTTATTTATGTAAGGATATATTAATGCTGAATTTTAGTGAGACGCGAACTCGCTGCCATTAGATGGGACATATGGACATTACTTTTACTGACAATTTTAAACACAATAATACTTATTAATTATAATTGTTACAAAAAAAATATTTTTAAAATTTATTTCATTAAATTAATTCATAATAGCTTCTATTAAAGAATGCCGGAAACGTAAAATTAGAGTTAATTTTCTGAACTACTTGTATTTGAACTCATAAATATATACGTAAACGTTATCTAACAATAATTCACATTGCAGATAAGAGAACAAATTTCAAAAGCTGTAAAAACGTTACGTGTGAGAAAAAAGGAAAAATCCGATTAAACAAAAATTTATATTTTAATAATTAATTCATACTTTGATAATTGCATTAAAATTTGTCGATAGGTCTTCCTAAATTGCAATTGATAATATTTAAGATTAATTGAATTGGACTGCAAGGTAATTATTACATAAAAATTACTATGACTCTACACAACAGTATTGTGAAGCAGTTCTTCAACTTCTTCAAATATAATATTCAGGGCAATAACTTAATAGTAGAGTTTCACTGCCTCTGCGCAGACATAATTTAATCAAATAATAGCACTTGTAATTTCTAAAACTATTATTAGATTTAGCAAGTCTTAGGAATTTCCACACTCTGTAATATTATTATATTTTGGAATTTCCAAAATTATTATTAGAATGAGATAAGTATTTATTTTTAAATTCTCTATTTTCCCCTATTTTGCGTATATTTTAGGACACTCTGTATATGTAAGTTTGTTTGAATAATAACAATCTTTCTCTTTTTTGTATAAATATATATGTTTTGGAGTAATCCGAATATACTTAAATATGGATAAAAAACAAAAAAAATCATTTTACGCACATGAGTATTTTAACTTTAATAAATTAATATCTTAATTAAATTCGTGATGTTAACGCTCATACACTTAAAAACGTATAAACTATAAACATAGATCTATAAATCGGTCTATATGTATACACTTAACCTAGCGTATACATTTTTTTCATTCTGTCGTATCTTATTTGCTGTACAATTTATTATTTAGAAAAAAAATTAATGAATTCAGCTCATGTAATAATTACAAAAAGCCTAAATTTATCAAAGAAGACAACATTAATAAAATAATTTCTCTATCATTAATGTAAAATATAAATATATAACAAATATCTGAAAGTATAAAAAATTAATCATAAAACATATTTAATCTCGCCTGCCATGGTTAAAATCATGACTAATTTTGTTAAAAGGAATTTTTAAAAGTAGAACAAACATAAGCGAAAAAACAAGGTTAAATAAACAAACAAAAAAAACATAATCAGAAATATTTATGAACACAAATTTCCTTATTTAATCGTGTACGTCAGTCGTACAAAATGATTCCGAGGTCCCAAGTGATGCTCGTGTAGAAATAATTCGTTCATCCTCAGAGGTAGAATCATTTGTTGTTGTGCTTCTATCTTTTACACATTCAATTACTGAAACTCCGGTTGAATAATCATTTTCCGTTTCATCTTGAGGAGAATCATGAAGACGATTATCCCCCTCAAATTCAAAAGAAGTTTCAGAAAACAAACTGTTTTCATCATTATCTACATCAGTTGTATCATTATCTCTTATAGAAAATTTTTTCAATTCAATAAAATTAGCATTATTCTGATCTTTTTTAATAATTTCTTCACTTCTTAAAGAAAAGGTGTCATCTTCTAAACCGTAATAAGAAAATCGTTTCGGAACATTAGTATCGTCGTCATCCATAACGACTACATCACTTAAAAGGTTGTTCGAAGGATCGCTTGATGGTTTTTTCTGTAATCTTTTGTACACAACCGTAAAAGCAATTACCATAAAACTAATTACAACGAATGTTACAATAACTGACACTGTTATTATAGTATTTACAACGGGAAAGACATTATCCATTTTAGATGAAATTTTAATTAGAAACAAAGTGTGTATCGTTGAACAAGAGTTATCGCTATAAATTATTCGTTACTAAATAATATCAAACACTTTTAAATTGATTTCATTCAAAATATTTTTTAATCAATTATATTTTATATATCACATAGTTGGTGGATAAACACTAATGATATCTATGTTATTTAATAATTTCAATAATTTGAACTCTAAACATTGATCTTAATATCGTTTAACTCACCCGTATTAACCATCATCCTATTTTTTTAACATTTTGATCTTATGTGAGCATTTGCCAAATTAATCTATTTTAAACCGAATCTTAACTCTATACATAAAATATAGTTATAAGTAGGTAGGAAGTTTATACTGGTTTTATTCAATTCCAAAGATAAGAAATAAATGTTGAGCAGCAGGCGAAACGTTGATTTTTTATCTGAGGATTTCAATTTAAATCAGTATTAACTTCCTACCAATTTATAACGATGTTAACTATTTTTTAATTTTAAACATTGTACAATTATAATTTTATTTAATAATTTACATTTCTGAGATGGCGAGGAGAACACTTAATAACGAAGTTGGTGTATCTTTAATTCTGTCAAACAAATACAGTCAACATACAAAAAATACTTATAAAGTTAACGAAAAAAGCCTTCGTCAATTTATTCAGCATAAAGGCATTGCAAGTAGTCTTGAAGAATTATCAAAAAGTGAATTAGATGACATTTTATCCAACTTTTTATTAGTGTTCGGAAGGACAATGGTGAAAAGTATATGAAACAGTCATTGGATTCAATGCGATATTCAATCAATCGTATTTTGGCACACATTCACGGTCCTGAAAAATGCAATATTTTATATGATAGAGAATTTGCTTATTCAAGAAACACGTATGTCGCCTTCTGTAAATCCCTGAAATCAGAAGGAAAAAATGTAGTTCAGGATTTCCAACAAATTCCGAAAGCTACAATTAACGTCACTCTGAACACATTTAACCCCAATATTCCAGTGTAATTGCAATTAATGGTATGGCTGTACTTCATGTCTACTTTTGCAGAAGAGGTTGTGAAAATCTCGAGAAAATGTTAAAAAATACTTTGTTGAAAAAAGTTCTGTTAATAATAGACGCTATATTTATGCAACATATTTATGAAGAGACAATAAATCACAAAAATTACTCTGAATGTTTAATTGGTGGAAGAATGTACGAAATAGTAAATTCTGAAATTTGCCCACTTATCCTTTTTTTTAAATATATGTCTAAACTAAATAAACAATGTGACAGACTATGGCAGCGATCTAAAGATTTTTTTAATGAAAATGACCTGGAGTGGTATCAAAATCATCCTATGGGGAAATTTACGTTGTCTACATTTATAAAACAGATATGTGAATTATGTCACCTATACACAAATCACTGTTTAAGAGTATTAGCTATTAATCTTTTAAAGGGAAACTTTTCGGACTCAGATATACTGGCAATTAAAGGAAATAAATCCAGCTGATTATAAAAATTGTATGAACGCACTTCAGAATAGACAAAGGAAAAAATAGCGATTTTTTATGAAATTCAATTGTGATTCCCTCAGCCCATTCTGAACCAAATGCAATCACATCACAGGAACGATTACCAAGTTCTTCCAAATTTACTATATTAGAGCTACCTGTATTATCTTCCAAGGAGAATGAGCAACATTTCAACTCCATTGAAAATGTTAACTCTCCTGTGCTGATTTCAACAGAAAACGATAACATTCTAAACGACGCAATGGACAATTGGGAGAGAGGACGCGTTATCTTTAAACCTGTATTCAATAACTGTACGAATGTTACCATTAATTTTTCTCGATGAAATTAGTAAAATGTTACATTATCGTTATTGTTCATTTGTCGAAGGAAAACGAATGTTATACGAATTCGTATAACATTCTTCGTATAACAATGTTAGTTAAACTTTAATCAATAAATATTTTGAATTTTAATAATCAATTAATATTATATTTTTATACTAGTTTTTCAAATTTCTTTCATTTAAGAGTAAAAAATAGACAAATATATATAGTTATAGATTGCTTATACCAATTTATAATGATATTGTATATTTTAACAATATTTAAATTTTAAAGCAATTGAACTTTAAGCATAAATCCATAGATTTAAAACAACAGTAACTAACGT
>JAUZND010091739.1:0-15084 GCA_034780555.1 Coelogynopora nodosa
AAGTAAACTTATAAGATCCTACGATTCCTAGAATTACCTATAAGTGACCTTAGGTAACTCATAAGATCCTACGATTCTAGAATTACCTATAAGTGACCTTAGGTAACTTATAAGTTTACCTAAGATTTCTAGGTGACTTAATAAGTTCAATTTGGTAAACATTTCAATAAATTTCAACCCTGATATTCATTCCCAAATTGCAATTTAAACAATTAAAAGCGCCTAAACTAATAATATTAGGTCATTAAAAAACAAAATCGACAATATTTTAAAAATCATTTTAATTAAAGACGAATAATAACACTTATGTTTGATGATAAATAAAGTATAATAAATTAAATATATATAAAAAAAAAAAGTAAAATAAAATATAACTAATAGTTTGTTAGCAATTCATTTAGCATTTCATTCTCTTTATATTCACCAAAAACTGGTTCAATAGTTTTGATAACTGTTTTCAGAATATTATACTCTTATATTTCACATTGATAGTTTTATTCATAAATCTTTACAATATCGACTTTTATTTGAATGCATTTTTTAGGTGGGCATATAGTTCGTGAAAATGACCCTTTAGATGAATATTTTATGTAATATGGGTAGTATCCCAATAAATAATGAGAGTAATTGACAACATTTTCACCTTTAATATTAAAATATTTGCACGTAAAATATACGTCTTAAGATTCAGTTAATTTTGTACATTAATTAATTATAATTAAATTTTAATATTAATTAAAACTAAATTTAAAATTAATTTTAAATTAATAATACATAAAGTTAATTTTACTTTGTACACCCCTAAACATTTTCTCATTTTAAAGAAAAACTTGACCTACTTATATTATTGGCTAATTACGTCGTCACCCAATAGCAAATATAATTTGCAAAAAGTATGTCAAAAAGTACAACCTAATATATTGTATGCTAAGCCAATTTTGAATATTAAAAAGAAGGTGTTGCTAGTCTGATTATTTTTAATATAATAACCATAATTGTTAACTAAATTAATCACATGGCCTATCACAACTGTTTCTTTAATTTTTAGCAAAGTAACACCAATTGACACGCAGAAACAGCCTTTAAGAGTTAAGAAACAGACAGATTTTAAGGATGCATCATTAAGAAGATTACTCTCTCAGATATCAACATTTTAGGGTGGGGTACTTAAAAGTGTTACTGTGTAGTGTGTGCAATTATTGACATTGATTCTAATTTTGTTAATGATAGTTTTTACTAGACTTTTGCTCTGTCATGAAATATTTAATCTGCACCAAGGTAATAATAAAAAAAGTAAAACTGACTTCAAGTCAACAAAGTAGAATAGGATTGGAATGTTGGTTTATTTTCGAACTCGTGTTATTGGCGTGGCAGTTGAATATATTTATAGCACTATAAACTCGACTATTGTGCTCTTTTATTAATTAACTCCCTGTTAATTAGGGAGTAATGACATACTCATAACTTGACACCAACACCTTAGGTAAAAAAAATTAAAGCTATTAAAACAATACAAAGGTAGTAAAACCGCTCGAAATAACACTTTGAGTGATTACTCAAATCATAAAAAAATCAATTATACATTATTGACGTATCTAAAACTAAAAACTTACAGAATGTGAAACCATGACTGAAAGAACTAATAATTTAACGTGCAAAATGTTCAGGTTATTGTTCATCCCTTCAATTGGTATTAATGTAGTTTCGAATGGCAGAGTGTATACTTTAGTAACTACATTAGTATACGATACTGTAAAGGGTTCAAAGTCGACACTTACAGGCGTCATTTAATAGTATAAACACAGACATCAAAGCAAACAAAAGAGGTCAGTTTATGGGTTAAACATTAAAGAAACTTAGGGGAAAGCGAAATTTGTATCACTATACTTTGATAGCAACATATTAATTTAAAATGTAATTGATACCATTATTATACTATGAATGTAAATATGAACCTGGCATATTATTAACCATTCGCTGATGGGGAGAGCGATTATCTACAATATATATTCAGTATAGTAAATACGTGCATTTATCAAAGATACTGATACAGGATTTTTATTTGAGTGCAAAATTTTCCATAGTATCTTTTAAGACAGATTTGACCAATTTTGATGTCTTTTGTGAAATAAATCTAAAATCTTTAAAATTGTATTCATCTATTTCATAATTGTAATTATTAGCTAAAATACCGTTCAATGTACTGTATTGGTCATCATAGTTAAAAAACAATTGATTTTAAATTTAATATGAAAAATGAGCTAATCAAAAACATTAGTATAAATGTAGTAGTAATTGAACACATTCTATTCAATTCGTCAACACAACCTAAATCTAAAACATAAAAACTATAGGTTACCAATTATATCAAGTCACCATACTAAAATTGTGCATTGCTAAAGGTAGAAATATTTCTTATAATTTCCCACAATCAAATTTATATAATGTATAAAACACGTAATTAGTCTATGAGCCACTATTTTAGGTACTCAATGTCTCAGAAGCCAACATTAATTTGAACTAGTTTTGATCTTCAAATTTTAGAATATGACGTTATAAGAAAATATAATATAGTGTGAGATAGAATTCACAATTTGAACATTTTTAAATGCATAAAACACTATAATTATTAAAGTTATCTATTTACATTATAATAACTAACACATAAAAATAACTTCAATATTAAAAAAATCTCTTTGGTACAAGCTAAATAAATGCATATCGTATACTATTAATGATTCACGCTTTGGAAGTAGTGTTCATAAACGATGTCATCAATAATAATCTTTTTACGGAACCATAATTATGGCCCAACATGTAATGATAGCGTCGTGCTATCGTGCATTTAGTAATCTACAGGTCAAGCCGACTCGAATTATGCATAAACCATACTTTCCAGAGGTGCCTCGCCCCCAGTGACTAATATTTTGTAATCTTACATACAAACTAACACACACGTGTACTGTAACATAATGACATACAATGGTGACACCATTTCCACTACCTACGTCAATCAATGCCGATAAATGACTGTTTAGTTTACCAGAAAATTGAATCTTGATCTTAAATACGTACACTAAGATGACGAGAAAATAATCAGTAACAAAGTTACTTGTTTTCCAAAAAGATCTATGTTCTAATAATATGACAAGTAGTAAATAAGGTGAAATAATAAAACTGTAATTGAAAAAGATTAAGTTCATTCGAGTGCATTTCCAAATAATTTAATTACGTGTCTTTGAAAAAAGTAGTAAGATAATTCATATTAAATGTGATCTATGCAAAAACAATATTTTAGTTAATATTTACAAAACAATGCGTTTAATGTTTTTTTCTTCTTTTTGCATTTTTGCAGCAGCTTCATGAGAAGAATATAGTGAAGAATTCAGAGCAACGTTGTGATAAATAATATATAAAATACAAATTTACCACATTTTAAAGACATAACATATGAATTTAATATCATAAATATAATAGAAAAATATATCGCAGTTGTTCAACGTAGAGAATATATAGTATTCGATCAATTATGTATACTTCCTCAATGTTTCACAATTCATAACTATATGTTGAGTGATAGGAAAAACTAAAGGCACATGGCATCATTCTACCACCTTAATAAAATGTAGGTAAATATGTATCAATCCAATTTGATACAATTTTCAACGCGGGATATAAATATTTTAATTTAAAATTAGAATTAATATATAACTAATCGTGCATGTGTAGCAAAATATTAATTAAATAGGTCAAAAATTGTAAATCTGATTTAACAATGTGATATAAACCTGTGCATGAAGACGATTGAAAAAATATCAATATATTAAATAATTGAATATATACTACTGATAAAATTTAATTTACAGGGTGTACCATTTAATTAACTTTTCATAATAAAAATAACAATGCATATAATCATATTCAAGTGATACAATACAAAAATGACATATGTTTACCAGAAAAACAATATAAGATTATGTTTATAATACTTATTCAAAGAAATGACAATGTCAAAGATGTTCAAATTGCTTTCCGCATTGAGATCAAAACACGGTTACCTGGACCAGATATTTGGGCACAAAACTGAGAAATACACCTCTAAAGGTGCCCCAACGATAAAAGTCACAAGAAACTAAGAATGGGGACCTGGAAGGCCACTACGCGGCACCATGACGTCTTATTAAATGATTGGGCAAATGTTCTTCGAGCCAATTTCTCACTGAATTGTATTGAACTTACATCATGATGTAGAACGTGACGACTAGGATGACGTTTATTAAATATATTTACAGTACCTCTATTGCTATAGTAGGAAGTAGAGTAGACTACTAATAGCACAGAACTACTATATTACAACACAACAAAACAAGTGCCACTCGTTCGTTTAATGTGTGTAAATATTTTCATAATTATATAACGTAAAACAGCTTATAAATAGAATTGATATGAGTAGCATGGAAAGTGACTTATGGGACACCCTATGGCCGGATATAGTTTGGCCCAATGATTATATTTATCTATTATTTCAAAATAAGTTTTCATAATATTTTGATATGCATTGTCCTTATATATTGAGTAAAGGAAATTATTTACAGCACTGGACGGATTATTTTAATTAAAAATCCTTAAATCACCGTGTATATTGATTACTCTATACTATTCGTACCCACTGTGACTATGGTTAATCATAATAATTACTTGATTACATATTTTTATCATTAAATTTAATATATTGAACTTAGATAAATGTGAAGCCCACCTCTGCAAGAAGAGTACTAACATTGAATTCTGACAGCAAAACGACCGGCGCCTTGAAGAGATTCTTTACTTTGTAGAGAGTGTGAAGATTACCCATCTCGTGATCCATTCTTCCCCAATTGTTCACAAGCACCACAATGAACTCCATCTAACGGAAATAACATTATACAAATATTTTATATATAAGAATAGTCTTTGTAAACCCTAGGAATCCTTCAATGATCACTTACATCTTTATATGCATATATTCTGCAAAATAATTTGTTGGCGCATACTTATTACTTAGTGTTGCTACTAACGATAAGAAATAGTCTAAAAACACATATTTTCACCTTATTTTTCTCATATCTAATTCATTATACGTATATCATTTATGTTGCTAAATAGACACCTAACCAAGCGTCTGATTAAAGAACAAGTAATATTTTTAGAATCGTCTTGATAAACTAAACCATAATATGCTAAATTAATAGAGAATATTTAACTGCATATACTATTCGTGTAACAAAACCATACACTATTAAAAAAATAATTACAAATACAGCACAATGGTTCTGGTTAGAGATACAATGAAAATGCCTAGCGATTCATTTAATGCGTGCCTATTCATTTAAGTTAACTCCTACAACAAATAGGTAAAATCCTCGAAAATAAAACTGGACAAATAAATAGTGGGTTATGAAGGAAACAACGGTGCGCGAAACATTGCCACAGTAAATGAAAAAGTGAGTGAGAACCGAATATTATATAATTATACATAATTAACTTTTTGGAAATTCTTCAATTATAGTGGAGGCCAATTAAGAAATAGTACAAATTTAGTAACTCTATAACTATTCAGACCATTCAATTCAATTAAATATAATCAAATAAACTCAAGGAAATCATTAAACTTGACACTTTTTTGTCCAGATTAGGTGTAAAAATCATCAATTTACTGGAACCTCAACTTAGAAATAACCAGAATTGATTCAGAAGAAAAATATAATTACTGTCTGGTAAGATCCAACAAAGTGCACCAAAGAAGAGAAGAGTTCACAAGATAAAATATCTTCCAATGATCATGCAGTTTTATTGTATTTAAAGGTTATGTAACCCTTAAAGATAACTTCTTTAATATGGAAAGATATATAAAATTTTAGGTTGTTATAGAAGGCCTTATTTTATATAGATATAAATGCATATATGAACAAACTGGGTTATAAAGTACCATTTACTATTCACAAGAGAAAAAACAGACGCATAGCCCAGACAGAAAATTTTTCAAGACAGTTTTTATAGGAGTCGAGACTGAATGTGCATCAGTTGGGCTGAATATAAATGCTAAAAACAGTAAATTTATAATATTCGGAAGAAGGAATTTACAAAACAGAAAATAAAGTTACAATTTGGAATTACCCTATCCTATTCATATTGTCTGTTGTAGAAAAGCAAATCTCCGCATCAATTAAAAGAATAACCGATCATTAGATCGATAGATTCACTATTGTTGCGTAGTTGTTAATTCTAGACACTCTTACAACACACTAAATAAAACCTGCTTTGCTAGATAGAATATTACTCGAAACTAAAAATACCAGTTTGTGAGAATACGCATGTAATGTATTAACACAAATTACATATGTAATTCTACGATCACCACGAAGATAAGAGCGGTGAATGTTTAATAAGGTATACATTTCCTATCCTTATTACGTCCGTTAGTAGATAAGTTTTAAATGTGCAATAATAATACCATGCAACAAGAGTCTATTAAATAATGTAACTTAAAGATTGAATTACCGTACTGGTCTCGGGATAGTTCTTTTCCAATACATACAGACTTTTGGTGAAATCCGTATCATTTTGATCTGGTGTATGAAATACACGAACGTTCTTCTAAAATATAAAAATAAATAAAAACACACACAGTTGCTTAGTGCAAAAACAAAATATACAAAACAATTGCATGATACTACACCATTTTTTTGTAAATATCTAGAATTTCTGGTCGAATTGAATCAAAATCGCCAGAGATAAACTGGGGAATCATGCGGTCATGAAGATTAGCATCAAAAATCCTATTGTTGGCCCCATCAACTAAACCACGAATTGTGGCTGATAAACAAAAAATGATTTTATTATATACACAAATAGCACGTACAGTATTACTGCAATACAACAATTTTCATAAGACAACATGAATAAGATATTTATCATATTTATAATTACATGTTTATGGTGTTCATGAAAAGGTATTTATTAGAACAATTTATCAAAACCTTTAACAAAAGGATACAGTGGGTTATTTTAGGGGAGCGTCGCCGAGTCCGCTTACCCCCTTGGATGTCTGTAGTTGATGTATTATCTCAACATAATTATCTAATAGTAGTTTATAATGAGTAGTTTTATGTTATGCGAAAATATTTAATTTATGGAAAATAGTTGAGATAATTGAGAATCATATACTGTTTGAAGAAGTATGCTTGAAAAACCACGTTTTAAAATATAATAATGAAAAGAAAAAAATATTTTTTATTTAGTTTAAAAAAGTATGAAAATGTTATAATTACAAAAATGTTTAAATACTTGGATTTAAATAATTAATAGCACATTTTTTTAAAAATAATTATTTTAAAGGTTGAAAGAGATTTTTGACACAATTGAAATTGAGGTTTAACCAATATTATTAAAGTTTAATTTTAATCAAAAAGCAATTAATAACCACAGTTAAGTTTTATAAGTAGTATTGAAGGAACTACTCTGCATAACCCCCACTACTACCCCCGATTTTTTCAGAAATAGTATTAACAGAGAAGCTGTCGCAGTTAAAATTCATTCCACTTCCAATTCTTGCCGTGAACGGTCGTATTCGAGCGCTATCGTCTACACTTTTCAAGTCGCTATATTATTTTATCTTATACATATATACACGTATATATACAATATATATACGTATATACATATATACATATAAGACTGGTACGGATGAGGCCAATAATATCTGTCATTATTGTCAATCGATTCGGACTGCTGAAGGGAATTCACAAGCATACAGTTTATCATCTATTATGACAACGATTTAATAACTGGGGGGCTGAAAATGGTCGCCCGGCTATCCAAAAAAAGTGACGATCCTAATCTCTACGAAGCAATCACTCACTTTGAGAATCATGTTAACAAGACACTCAACTCAACATAGGATGTACCTCTTTCTGTTCGAGCAACCTATTATTCACAGAATACTGCTTGGCTCAAACTGGCTCAGGACGTCAGCGCTTACGACTGGGATGGGAAAAAGGTTCTCGGTGCCTTCAAGTACGGATTCATTAGTCATTCATGCAACCAACCTCTACAAGGACCAGCACGGTGAGACATTCTGCAAACACAGTGTTCTATGCAAGGTCTACTAGCTGCGATTTTTCAAGAGTGATCCCGAGTACGTCTTCGTAATAGCAAAGAGGAGCCTACTACTTCTGCTGCTGTTAGTGCTTTAAAAATAACCAAACAGAAATACACTACTTCTGCTAAGTCTCCAGTCAAGAAGATGAGGTTGACAAATGAGATGATAGAGGAGGAAGTAGAATCAGACGATTAGTGTGCAATGGCAGAGACGAAAGATGATGAATCTCCGCCAAAGAGACAAAAACAGTGGTTATGTAAGATAAATTGTAAAATATTTTGACAATCCTATTAATGGTTACATATGTTGAATTTGCCTTTAATGTAAATGAATATAACACATTGCTAATAATGAACCAATTTTATTTAACTAAATACTTGTCTTTTTATATTTAAAACTTTGGATTTATTTCAGAGACTTTGACAAGGATTGGATCTTATGTCCAGGAGGGTGTGGAACGAAGATGCCTATGCATCGTCAACCATGTTAAAAATTATGGTGTCCTGACTACCAATTGATTATTAAATGTCTGTTTGTAATGTAAAAATGATAACTTTTGAGAATATATTTCATTTACACAAATATTGTTTTCAACTTTAAAAATGACTCCCACCCCCAAACTTGATAAGATGACTCACCACCATGAGACAAATCGTCTATTCTACGATTCTGACTAAGTCTAGTTCACTCAGTTTGATTTTGCTACTTACGTATTGGTTTTGATGAGAATTCCTACTAAGTGGCCCAAATAATTTTATTTCAAATCAATAAACAACAATTTTTATGAATCCATTTTTTATTAATGTGTAACATATCAGAGTGTCAGTAGGATAGAACAAATGGTGATATATATAAGACATTTACACAGTAGTACTTCAATATATATAGTTTAAGATGAAAATGTACTTTAATATAATGGGCGCGTTATATTATTAAATGTGTCAATATCATCATCAATATAGTCACTAACAAGTGCGATATTAATTAAATTCAATGCATCACACAATCTGCTTTTAAAAATATACCACAATCGTTTGATACTCTTCCGTCGAGCTGAATTATAGATGACAAAAGGAGTATTTTCTTGACAATTTTTTAAATTCGTTCCATTGCCTCGTCGTTTTTCATATAATTGAATAGTTCAATAAAATTCATCATTTGTCTTGAACTTTTTGCTTTAACTCTTTCAGGATCAATTTCTTCTGTAGGTTTTTCTGTATGTCCTCCAGAATTGTAGTCAGAAGCGTCGACTCTTTTTCTTCCTCATGATCCTCCACCATATCTTCCATCGATTTTATTTATGTTTCCTTCTCGTCGTTGGACCGTATTGATTCTTCGTCTGTCACTGACTGATTGATTTTAGTTTAATTTCTTGTTCGACATCTTGTGTTGATTGGTATCCATGCAATAAGACAACTTTGAAAATTTCGTTTCGGCTATATCTGTGCAGAACTAATTCAAATTGTCTTTTCAGTTTTGTAGGTAATCGATTTCTTGAAGAATATTTCCGAAGTATCAAAATCTCTTTTGTATTAAATGATGGAAGAGTCGACAGTAACAATAAATCCTTGATCGAAGTAAGCTCTCGTGCGTTAAACATTACATTGTGTACACGCAGTAAGTGTGCAGGAATTCGAACAATAGCCTATTTGCATATAGGAAAATTTTTCTTCGTGATTGAAACTTTAGCATACATAAGTTATGTTTATCTACTATCTATTTGGTTGTAAATAGTGTATATTTTTTGGATTATCTTATCTGTTTATGATTTATCTATTATCATGAAATTTAATCAATGACTGCGTGTTTGCTACTAATTCTTGGTCCACTACTTCGTTCATTTACAATATATGTTATATATATATCAGACATGTTTTATTATTATTACTTTTTTTGATGGCTAGAATGTCCTTTTGTGATACTATTTGGATATATAAAACGTACAATTTGAATAATATTTAAAAATAATATTTTAATTTGTTGTTTTGCACAAATAATTTATTATTTTCGTAAATAAAATTGTTTTTAAAATTTTAGATGGTCTCTTACAATGTATGTTTTGTTCTATATTGTCTTAATTAATTCCGATTGGACACATAAGTGAATTTTCCTTAAATTATCATAAAATTTAATCACTGTGTATGTGATTTCTAATAACTTCGATGGTGTACAACATGGTTAATTTGCAATAAATGTTATATTTTCTTACATGTTAAGCATATTTTTGATGTTTAGAATGTCCTTTTGTGATACTATTTGGTTAAGCCAAACGTACAATTTAATTAATATATTAAATGGTCGTATTGCATAAATAATATATAATTTTCATAAATAAAATATTGTTTTAAATTTTAGATGGTCTCTTACACTGTATGTTTAGTTCTATTTTGAAAATAATATAGCGACTTGAAAAGTGTAGACGATTGCGCTCGAATACGACCATTCACGGCAAGAATTGGAAGTGGAATGAATTTTAGCTGCAAAAGCTTCTTTATTAATACTATTTCTGAAAAAAAATTGGGGGTGGGGAGCCAGGAGTTATGCAAAGTAGCTCCTTCCATACTGCTTTTATACGAACATAAATGGTAAATTTAAATTAATAATATTAATAAAGCAATGGTTAAATACCTTTAGGCCATAGAGACTCTAATTGACCAAGAATTGGTTTCAAAGGTGAATTCAGGACAATCAATGCAAATTTGGGACCTTAAAATGAAAATTTTCAAATATGATTTAATTACAATGAAGGCAATTTACTTATGTGTTATACTTACAATTTTTAGAGAATATTGAAAGTAAGTTGATCAATTTTGACATGTTTTGGACAATTAAATACACTGAAGAAACAAATTAAAAGAGATAAATATACAAATAGTAGTATAGGTATATAACATATAACAAAAATTCTACCAACTTTTGGGTATAGTCTAAGTTTTTGCATCAGTATTGTAAGTAATGAATTCAGAAAGCAACAAATTAACTAATAGTGTTACGAAATAATAATGTGTGATAAAAGTTAGACTAGCATGACTTATAAACAATAGTATGAATCACAAAATTCAATATGCAACATTTATGAAATGGAACATAACAATTATTCTCTGAAAAAAATATTTTATTAAATTAATTAACAGTAAAGCTGCCAAAGGGGGAAAGTATAAATATACCCACTTTCTTTCTTTTAAGCTTTTGTGGAAAAAGTAGAAATTTAAATGAGTTGAAATTTTTGTAACTTGAGATATAATATTTTGATTATGAAGATTTTTTACATGAAAATAGTCATGGTTTAACTGTGATGTCAATAATGGACCTTCTAAAAAGTGTGCAAGCTATCTTGAGATTTAAGGATTTCTCAAAAAACATGTGTTTTGCAATGTGTGGACAAAACTTTAGTCAAGTTCATTTTGTCATGTCACTTCACATCACTAAAATTAGTCACCACAGAAATACTAAACACACATATAACTATATACAGTATGTTGTCTAAAATAATATCAGTACTGTGTTAACATTAAACTTTTGCAACAGAATAAAAGATGAGGGCAGGTGAAGGAAATTTAAAAACATCAAAATGCAGACACACCATAAAAATAATCAGGTTACAGTGTTTTTCACTAATTAAAGTAATCCGTTTTTAATGTAGATTAATTTATTTTTATTTTTGAAGTAGTGCATGTGATTACTGCAAATAGTTACGATTTGTAAAAGTTCAAAGAATAATAAAACCCTTTTCAGGAAATTGGAGAAACAAAGATTTATTTATAGACTATATATTTTTAGTGAAAACTACACATTCATCAGAGTTTGCATAGATAATTGTATTAATTACAACAATTTTAAAATATATACATGAAAAAAATTATATTGAAAAATTTGGAAATAAAGATAATATTAGAATTCAATTTTTAATAAACAGTTTAAAAATACAAAGCATCTTATAAAAGTACAGAAAAAAAAAGAAAAGAAACAATCATTAAAGTATTTAATTATATTTCTCCCATCTTTATGTATACTATCTGGTTGAATACATTTAAATTTACAAATGTATTCATCTTCTTTTTAGCAAAGTTGTTGAGTGGTCTAATTTTGATTTATTTCTATTAACATTTTAAAAATGTTAATGTATGCAACATTAGGAGGAGATCTCATTAAATACTTTAATGCTTATTTTCTTTCTATACTTTTATAAGATGCTTTGTAAATTGATTCTTCTATTGTAATTATCTAAACTGTTTACTAAATATTGAATTCTAACTTTATCTCTATTTCCTAAATTTTCAATATCATTTTTTTATACATATTTTTAAAATTGATGTAATTAATACAATTATCTGTGCAATATAACATTTTTATTATCTATAAAATGAACAATTATTTTATCCAAACTCTGATGAAGGTGTAGTTTTCACTGAATATGTAGTCTATAAATAAATCTTTGTTTCTTCATTTTTTTAAAAGGGTTTTAGTATCATTTGTTTGATATTACCATTAAGAATAACATCATAACTTTCCCAATAACCTAAAGTGAAAAATATAATTAAATTATTTTATAAACATTGTATAAAATAACATCCTTTTAAAAATGATAACATTTTGACTTTCACCCCTTTGTCAATCCAACAAAAAAATTTCCTTCAACATTCCTAGTGTATTTAATAAAAACAATTGTATTACATATATTTAAACCACTGGTAAAAATTGTTATAAGAAAACAATTACTAACATTATTTCATTAAAAGTATTCATTATTGAAGAGAATAGTTGTAGTAATTTATTTTTGATTAATAACTTAGAAAGCCTTAAGAAATATATATTTTAAATGCTGTAGTCTATTATAAAATAATATTATTAAAATTGTTTCTTTAATATAATGCAGTTATCCTAGGCATATATATTGGTGCTAATTATCAATTTAAATAGAATAAAGTGAAAAGATTAATTTAATCCATAGATTTTGTCCACAGTCTTGCCAAATGTTAATTATTAAAAAAATTAAATGAATTGTTTTTTCATTGATCAAGTAAATGTTATTAATAAAGAACATGCAATTTAAAACTAATACTGGTCATCTGGCCCTTAACAGATGTGAATCTTCATACGCATTGAGTTTTTCTTTAAGTAGCTGTAGATAATTTTCTATTTTCTCCACACTATAACCTTTGGTGGATGCTTGACTGTAGCCACTGTGTACCTCATATTGAATCATACACCACCAGGTCTTCTGACATGCTGATGAAACTGTTCAAAAGTAAATTTATCTGAAAATAACCAGTCTTCAGTTGTCCACTTACCATACTTTTTCACAACCTGGATGAAAGCCTTCAAGGCCTAAATCTTAATTAGTAGAATATTGTGTGACAAATGCATGAGCTAATTATATCTTGGTAACTAAACCATCTAAAACAAAATGGTTTACACCATTAGAAAGCTTATCAAAAACTGACCACTAGACTACTTACATTAACAGAATTTAAAAATATTTATTGTTCAAACGTTATTTGAAATTTTTTGTTTGTTATTCAACTGTGCAACAATTTCATCTTGGTAACTAAACCACATATAACAAAATGGTTTACATCAATAGAAAACTTATTAATAACTTTTGAACAAAAAATGATTTTAAATTCTGTTATTTAAAGCAAATTAAGAAAAGATGATACAACTTGAAGAGTGTGGCAACATAAAAGAATGCTGAGATAAAGAGGAGTCAGGTGGAAATGAGTGGAGGACCAGCAATGGAAGCTGCAACTGGAGCATCCCAAGTGACAATTAAATTTATAGGGGATATACCTGCATTCCGAGGCTTTCAAGGGATTGATAATAAGGATCTAGTAAGCTATGCTGCAGATGAGGATAACACTATAATGTTATCAGAAATTGCCTCATTTTATTGAGAAAAATAAAGGTATGCTGTAACAAAATAGAAATTAAACTTAACTGATATTAATATTAACATTTTCAGAAAATGCTCCAAAAACAGAAAAAATCCAGAAAAGAAAATGAGATCATTCCATCAATTATAGTGCTGGCAAGTTAAGGCAACTTCAACATGAGGTACTCCAACCTAAAAAGAAGTGTTCTACTAAATAAATTTATAATATTTATAGATAATGTGTTAATGCATACTTGGGATTACATTCTGCATGCTTGTCATTGTTGATTAATGATTTTTACATAAAATAACTATTTAAAATCACTGAACTAGCTGCAACTTTTTTATTTATAAAATATATCCCAAACTGGAATAATAAGTATAATACCCTAAAGAATATTTGTGCAACATTTTAGCCATAGATATTCATGGTACCCACCCATTTCCAGTGTTGAAATTCCAGAAATATAAACAAATTCCAGAAAATATTGAATGAGAAATTTTTTTAAATGGAAACAAATATTTTTTATAATGGCCTCCTCTGCCCCTTTGGAAAAATCAACATTTATCTATCCACTATACATTCAGATAGTGACATATGATTAATCCATATATTATAAATTACAAATGTGACATTATACATTAATATTCAACAATACTAACATAGTATTAAATTTAAATAAAAATATAGAAGCCTGTTTTGATGGAATAATTGCAAGAAATGCTTCACATAGTCCAATAATATAATATCTTTATAAAAACAACCACATTAAATATACTAAATTAATTAAACATACCAAAAGTATTGATTGGTTATTACTAATAAATGTGTTGTTCTAAATAAAGCAAAAAATTATAGACAATTTTGGTATTATTAACACTAAAACAGACTATCCCTACCTATAAAAACAAGTCAGTTATACAAAAAATAGATTTTCAGAAGGAAATACGAAAGAATATTTATAATATGTACAATTTTCTCTTCACAATAATATTATGTGCATTTTTAAGTTCTCTAATATTGCTTTATATATACTTGTATCCAGAGTGTCAGGTAATGTATGTTAAGTAA
>JAUZND010091740.1:0-15084 GCA_034780555.1 Coelogynopora nodosa
TAGAGGGGTAAGAGGATAGAGGGGTAATGGGACAGAGGGATAAGGAGATAGAGGAGTAATGAGATAGAGAAGTAAGGGGATAGAGGGTGAAGAGGATAGAGGGGTAAGGGGATAGAGGAATAAGAGGATTGAATAGTAAGGAGATGAAGTTTCATGACCCAAATGTATACCTTCCCATACTAATATTACCAAAAACCTCCCTTCACCCATCAGGCTACGGGCATACGGCACCTCAAACCTTCTACGGGCGTATTCTCTGCATGGTCTATGCTATCTTCGGAATACCACTCTGTCTGGTAGTACTCGCCAAGGTCGGCGACATGTTCTCCAAACTGATCAAGACCCTCTGGGTCTGGACCCAGTACCACGTCCAAAGTGGGATCTGTCGGATTTGTCCATCGGAGCCGCCCGCGCAGGAGAAAATGGACGACTTCAACGCGATGACATC
This sequence comes from Coelogynopora nodosa, assembly GCA_034780555.1. Taxonomy (NCBI): domain Eukaryota; kingdom Metazoa; phylum Platyhelminthes; order Proseriata; family Coelogynoporidae; genus Coelogynopora; species Coelogynopora nodosa. The sequence continues at coordinate 449 of JAUZND010091740.1, forward strand.
GGCAAAAGGGGCCAGACTAGGCAGCGGCACTCCTGAGATTATCGATGCGAACGACCAACAACAACAGCAGCAGCAGCACCGACCCAGCTTGCTACCACCAGAGGAAGTAGATCGACGGTTCACGTTGCGTGCGATCTACTCCCGGGTGAACAACCAATTCAACCTGCCAGTTAGCTTTGCAATCGTCCTGCTGGTCGTCTACATCCTGGCCGGGGCTGTGGTTTACCGGATATGGGAGGAGTGGACCTACTTCGAGTCCTTCTACTTCATCTTTGTAAGTATCAGCACCATCGGGTTCGGTGACATTGTTCCGCAGTACCCACACTACTTCTTTTTCGTTATCGTCTACATCTTCATCGGTCTCTCGCTTATTTCGGTGATCATTGGGCTGATCATGGAGAATCTGGCTCGTAAGCTGGAAGGTGCAAAGCGTAAATTACGTCGCATGGGGACGGCGCGTAGTATAACGTCGCTCAACGAGGGGGTGAATCACGCCGATCACATATCACTCGAGCCTGAGAATGAAATGGACGAATTTATGAACGAAATCGTTCCCCCATCACCAGTACTTGGTAAAAAGCCAAAACCGGTCAAAATACTGTTAAAATAAACTATTGAAAAACATGTAGTTCTTAATCATTGTGGTTTATATCCTTTCCCCCAGCTTTTTTAATATAGACATATTTTAAATGCTGTAATTTCATGCATTTCCCGGTCACATTTAACGTTAAAATTATAATAGTCATTTGACTAAAACCATTTCCATAGTTTTGGAAAATTCACTTTATACAGCATTTTAAATAAATTTGACAGTATGTAATCGGCATTATTGTTGTAATGACGTTTTCGGACGTTATAATTGACCAAATTAGTGTCAATTATATTAATATAATAATAAAATGTGTATTCTTTTCAGTTAAACGCCAAAAATCTTGCTAAAATCCTGTATTGTTAAAATCAGAGCATATTTTTTATTGTTTACACTTTTGTACAAATCGCCTATACTGTATCATCCGATAGAATCAGTGCTCGTTTCCTGTAATGATGCATTTTAAGAGTACAAATTATCTCCACTAAACCTACACGTTTTCTTTTAAACCATCTCATTTCTAACACATTGTAGCTTTCAATACAAAGTTTAATTAAAACAATTTTAATTAAACGATTATAATTGCTCTGTACTTTTGACTTGAGGCTTTTTATCATTAGTTTAATGAAATAAAAGGTTATTACAGAGTTTGAAATCATGACCCGATTGAGCGAGCTAAACTGATCGATCTCTGAAATGAATTTCTTTTAGTTAAAATGTTAACATTTATTTTACTTTTTTTTGTTGCACACTATTATAAAATGTAACGAAAAACTGAACTTACGGAGGCACTTCATTTTGTTAATAATCTTTGTCCACTTGAAACTTTCGGGTTAAATTTTGTTAATCTCATCAAATAGTCAACCGAGATATTCTACTGGACTCTACCTCTTTGTAAAATACCTTTTTATTATTTTTTAAGGTTTGTAGTCATTATATTATATTCATTTTTAATGTTCCAAGTCCTTTTTTAAACTTTTTTATTCGCAATAATTATTAATAGTATATACAATATTTCATATTTAATCCCTCTATTACTTAAATATTAATAATAGTAGTAATATTTATTATTGATAATTAATAGCCATATTATATCAGTTATATATATTATGTTTTGTTACGTTACATTTGATACGTTACATTAGATAACAAATGAATATACCTAATAAGAGTAATTGCTTCAATCTGCCTTAATCGCAAACGTTGTTGAAGTTAAAAACCACCTGTTAAATAAACAGTTAAATTGTTCGGTGTACAGGTCGACTACTTACAGTGATCAACTTTGTCCATGTCTAAATATTGTTAGAAATACATTTTTCAGTTAATGTTGATACTAAATTGCATTCGGTGTTCTGTGAATTCCCCCCTTTGTCCATGTTATTGCCATAATAATTTTACAGCTATATAATATTGTTTAGTTGAAAATTTCAAATATATCATATTATTACACGATGTATATATTTTTATATTTTATCAAAATACTTCATTATTTGTTTGTCCTAAGTATTGTTTTTTAATCAGCTTCCTTGTTATAACTAAAGTTTTGTATTGTAAAAAGTGTGCGCTTTGTTTTCTAACATAGAAAGAAAAGTGGATTATTATAAATAATATTACAACTTATGTGTTCTCAAATCATAATTTAGTCGCTTTATTGACATCTACATCGACTTATGTTTATATAGTTATTCTTAATTTTCATTATACCAGCCGCTATCTTTAGATTTAGAAGTTCTGTTTATGAGTATGTACATATTTTTGTATTAGTTTTTAAATTAGTTGTTTAATTTTTATATTACATAAACTGTTTTGCATTTGTACTCTATTTTGTTTCATAAAATAAATGAAAAATTTGTGGATAACGTATGTAATTTCAAAACCATTTTTGAAATAAAGTTATAAAACACAAATAGTAAAATCTATAGATTAATTGTTATACCTTACAATTTTTGGGAATTAATTATTTTAGACGTTCTATATTTTCATAAGTAAGGGATTGCGCAAATGAGAGTTCCATATTATATAAAATATTATTCTATTTGAATCCATGATTATTTAGTTTTAACTAAATCAGTCGTTGGTTTTGTCAACATATGTAGCTCAGCAACAATGTATATTTTCTTATATCTACGCTATATAATTAATACGAACCTTGTCGGCTACCATAGTAGTGTTCTCTGCACAAAATATTATTTCTGAAACCTTCCTTCCTTTTTTTATGTATTTACTCCGATATTTACCTAATATTTATTGTAATCATTTATTATTTTATTATTAATTTATTAAGATAAATTAATATACATTTTTATTTATTTATATATATATTACATACAATATATACGTCTTAAAGAATATTTCATACGACATCCATCTACGGACAATCGAACACAATTTATCAAAGCATTTAATCACAAATTAACGAAAACTGACGCCAAGTACTGGACCAGAAGATAGAAATGTTCTGTTTAAAAATTATATGGAATCTATTTCATCTGATGTAATAAATTTACTTAAAATCCATGTAAAAACGAATAAAAATTTCGAATAGTAAATTCAGTCTGAAAATATAATTATTAAGTCAGCTGACAAAGGTGGTGACATTGTATTCTTAAACCGTGAAGACTGTATTAAGGAAATTAAATCCTAACTTGAAAATTCAGAATTTTATGAAGAACTTAAATCAGATCCTACAACAGAGCATGAAAATAAAATAGTTGCATATCTGTTACAAATATATAATAAACAATATATTACAGACGATGAATTTAAAGCACTTGAACCTTCTCCTCCAGAAATAAAATAGTTTTAGGTTTATATTCAATTTATTCACAATTTTAAATATAATAAGAATAATATATATGTTTAATTATATCCAGAATTTTATTTAAAATTATAATTTGGCATATTTGTAGACCTTTACATATTGCGTTGATTTTGAAAACGTCTTCACGGCCCTTCTGTCATACTTCAAGAGAACGACGTTGACCTATATAGTATTTCACCCAACTAATGATTTTCATATTTTCGCCCAATATAAATCATTACTTTGAAATAAACCTTAGAAGAGACCATTGATGGCCATAGGAATAGGCTTCGGAATGGCCATTTGAAGAAGACATCGAGTTGAGTTATTTAGCAGGCGACTTACCAGTAGAAATTACCATGTTGTATTTCTGAACCTCAGCTCACAGCTAAATACCTCGATGTTGCGTTTAGCGGGAATAAATGTATATATTCAATCAGCATTAATATATTACAATATAATTGTATTCACATTTAAAACGTGTGATAAGAGTTCATAATTAAAAAAATCTAGGCGTCACATCAGGGACCATGGATGAAATTTCCTAGTATATGGCCCATAAGCTTTTTTTTTATAAAGTCAGCAAACTTATCCACATGCATTTTCTGACTATGACTGAGAAATACTTTGTGCTTAAATACTTTTTCGTTACCGATTATACAGGTCAAGGACTTTATCCTGATGTACCACGTACAGATGAGCTGCCAATTGCAACCTGAAGATTGTGAAAAATTTAAAGTAAACATTTTACCAATTACATCTAAAAGTGAAGGTGAATTCTAAAATAATAAACTTAAGCGCCAATATGACATATTAAAAATATATAAAGCTAAGAAATATACTTAAAAAGTGAGCAATGTTTATTATGAAAACGTTCATTAAAAACATATTGAGCAGTTTTTAGTAGTTATGAATATGTCGGCTAAAACTTAAATCCAAAGAAAGAAAAGTATATTTTTCAAAGACAGTAATAAAAAAAGTAGCTAAGAGTAACAAACAAGAGCAATTTAAATGTTATTAAATGTTTTAAAAAAAACTATAATTTTTTTTTTATACGGTGTTATTAAATATTAAGCGTACTAAGTTTGTGATTTTTAATATGTGTACGTCTAATAATCAAAATTACTGCTGCACATTTCTTGTTTAATAATATATATAATTTATTGATACACACTAATCATATTGACCAATTTTGGCTTGTTTGTTTTTTAACTTTGAACATTAAACGTCCCTTAAATATATTTCGTTTGTTTTATTTTAGCTACTTTTTTATCGCTGACTTTGATAAATAGGTTAAATTCATCCTAATTTTTATTCAGTTTGTGTTCCAGATTAAAGAGACAAGCCGCCAGATATATGTATCTTAATGTCCCTATGGATGTCTCTATACGAAATATCTTATTATATAAAATTTAATTTTGTAATACATATAGTTGCTTATTAAATTCAGAAAAAAAGTATATAATGTAATATATATAAATCTATAGTCTAGTTACAAATAGCAAAATATATGCTTAATAATTTTTATATATCTATTTTTTTATTTATGCTGTGTTATAATAGTACATTTTCGAATTAACATTTTAAAGTGATTTCTTAATATAAATTTGCGCATATTAATAGTGTTATAAAGGCCTAAACCAAATTTGAACATTTAAAAAACTTATTTTTTGAAATTATGCAGTACATATTAAAATAGTTATCCATCAACAAACGTATGTACATAATCACATGAAAACAAGAGATTCGTCCATATTAGAATGCTTTGAAATGTTTTAAATAGCTATAAAATTATTTATAAAATAATTCTACTAAATTTCAGAAAGATAGATTTATCAAACATAAAATATTTTAGTGAACCAGACTGTTCCGTGTCATTTACTCTACTTAAATATACCCTCATGTAGCTTTAAAAATATACACAGATATATGTAATAACTAGTAAATCATCTGTATAAAATTAAAATATGTTGCTAAAATAATTGTAAATCTTGAATTTCCAATTATGTATCGGTCCTCTATGAATTATTCATCATAAAACCAAAAAACACTGACCAATAGCATTAAAAATCATGTTCATATTGTGATTTCTTTTTCAGTTACATAGAACATAATTCTCAAATTGGAAGTTCAGAATTAATATTTTAATTTTTTCAGACGTGATCTTTCATGATGTTGTATAAACTGTTAATGGAAATAAAAATGCCCATCATTCTCTGTCAGTTAGAGAATACAAAAAGACACAGAAAGAGCTCAAGCGAAATAAAGCTTCACTTTGGTTGCAAGGCACCAGTGGGGTGAGTACGGCACTTGGCTCAGGCGAAATGGAATTAATCATTCGAGCGAATCGAAAGTTTCCAGGGGTGTTTTATTGCCTTTAATAACCCGGTCACTTTTAATGGCGATGCTTATTTTTATGTTAAAAACTAGTTTTTTTATAAATATATACTTATTAATATTAAAAAGACAAAAAACAAAAACTTTTTCAGATACATTTTATTAATAGATGGTCCGACGTTTCGCCATTACAGCTTCATCAGGGGAATGAAATAGTCTGAGTGAGAAAGACAACATATTATACCCTTACCATATTAATAGAGATCATACAAAGGTCAAATACACTATAAGCACAAAGTGTGAGTTACAATATATAAGGAGATGAAAAACACCAAAAAATACATTTTTGGCACAGAGTAAAGAAGAAAAAGAAAGGCCGTCAATTGTTAAGTGAAGCTAGTGTATAAACCTATTCCGTTATCTCCCGTTTATTTCTGCAGGGAAGGTTGCTATGTAGTATACGTAATTCAAAATTGAATGTGCTATTGTGAATATCAGTAAAATGCCTAAAAATAGCAGAATTTGAGTGTTTCATGTGTTCAGAGGGACGAATTTTTATTAATCTATGTACCTGTCAGTCTACACATGTTAATATAATACAAATTAATACAAATGTTAATTTAAAAATTACATGTGACTTTATAGATAACATTCTTTAAAAAAACAGGTAAATATTAGAAACATTCGAAGTTTTACAAAAATAACATGAAGCGGGACAAGTAGGTTTTTCTTTAGGTGGCTGAAATTTTTTTCTGAGGGATGGTCCTGATTTAAAATAAAACTTAATGTTGTGTAATTGTGTGTTGAAAAGAACCTTGTAACACTTACGCTTAAAGCTCTCATCAATGTAAGGCAACATAATATAATTAGTAGATTTATGTACACTATACGTTCTGTGAACAGTGTCAAATTTATTAATTGTGTCATTAATAAAGGAAGTGGGATAATTCTTTATTTTAAACTTAGTAACAATTTTATTCCTCGAATACAATTCACTATCTTATAGATTGGAAGATCTGTGTTTAGCTCTGTTGAGTTCACCTAATAAAGTGGCACGCTTAATATTATCGGGTATGCATATGGAAGAATGCAGGTACTGCGTATGGGTTTATTATATATAAACGAGAATGAAATTTATTGTCAAGAATAAATACATACTTCACAGTCTAAAAAAGAAAGAAAACCACTATTTGGCAATTCAATGGTAAATTGAATATTTTCATTAATACTGTTAGCACAAGATAAAATAGAGTCCGCACTTAGATCAGAGCTCCAAATAACAAAAATATCGTCCATATGACGCTTCCACTGAATACAAGGGGAATTTAATTTAGAGAGAATGCAAGATTCAATAAAGTTCATATATATAATAGCTACTTGCGGAGCAACTGGGTTACCCATAGAAATGCCAGACATTTGAGTAAAATTTCTTTTTTAAATAAAATTCTATCGAAATAAAGAGACATATTGAGAAGAGATTTAAAGTCTTGTGTATCTAGATTCTTAAAAAAATTACACTGGCTTTTATGTAAATCAAAAAAGTTAGAAACAACAGAAAGAGCACCTAGATTTTGATTGCTGTCATCTTTAGGAATGCTGCCATAAAGATCACACACGTCTAATGACGCAAACTTCGTAGAGGAGGACACATCATTCGTTGTTAACCAATCTAGAAAACGATCTGAATTAATCAGATGAGCGGGAACATTGTCGAGCAAGAGAGATAATTCAGAAGAAATAAATTTGGATAAAGCAGTTGCGGGTCCGTCTATCGCCGCCACGATGGGTCTACCTTTCAGACGTCCACTCTTGTGATCCTTTGGAAGGGCGTACGTTGAGCTAGGGATAGGATTTGATCAACGTGTACGGAATAGTCTTCGATGTAGTTCCGCGCCGGGTTGGTGTCTTTATATTTATTCGATATTGAAGTAACAGCTCTGTTGAATTTCTGTTTAGTCACTGAAGGACTGGATGCTTTAGATTTAGAGAAATTACCCGTGTTGATTGTCGAGGTCAAAAGTAGGTCACTGTAATTCTGATCTACATTGTAATTAATTTAATGTCCTTATTGTTGTTACAACGAATTTATGAGTCTCTTAATAAACGTTTAATAGAACCGGCAATTTCTTGGAGATTATCAGGAGGAAAATTTTAAGAAAATAATTTTTTGAGAGAAATTTCTAAATCAACTAAAGATTCTGTCTTTAACTTTAGAAAATTATTAGAAGATGATTGATGAGGAACAAAAGAAGGTCCTTTTTTTAAAGATCGGAAAATTTGTTTGAGATAACACTCGACGATAAGTTTTTAAATCCACAAGGTTTAAATATCGAATCATCTACTACATAAACTGCAACTCGTTTGTTAAGTAAACTTTTTAACGTTTGATTATTAAGAACTAGGTTGACAGATTACATTCAGATTCAGTCTTTTGTGAAAGATTATATTCATATAATAGTTTTTTAATGGACCCCTGTGAGTGGGGGTGGTTTAGTGGATCTCCTTTTTACATATTGGAAGCATTACTTTCTGTCTTAGAATGTAATAGCAATGTTAAAAACATAACAACATTATAAATCCAGTACCAGTTAGTCATTAATTACAGTGGGTGTTTTTAATTTAGCATTTTACATTTTAAAACCTTTAGTCATTTCAATTAGTTACATTTGAAAGTCCCAACATGTATGTTGTATCTTGACCATAAAATCACTAAATCCTAATAAAAACATCAACAACAACCTTTCAAAAATCACACTTCCGGAGACCTTCTAGTCCAGAGAAGACCTATATCTTATCCTGTGATGCAAACGATAAAAAGTAAAAACATCAAATTTAGCATATTATAAACTGTCGATTGATTTAATTGAGAATTATTCTATTTTAAAAATTAATATTTTCAAAATCAAAACCAATGCATAGACGGTATAGTGAACCCTCTCACTCATGAACTGCCAATGTTAATAGAAAACATGAAGGAAGGTTTTTAGAATTTTTTGACTGAAAACTAAGGACAATATATAGGCGAAATTGTCAGATCCAAATCTTTTCAATCTAAAGTTGACGACTTTTGAATTATATTCAGAATCGTAATAATTGAGGCATTATGGTGTCACTTTTTAACTAAACTTTCCCATATTACATAGTTTTTTCTTTGATTTAACCAAACATAATGCGTATTTTAGAAATTAAAAGGTCTGTCGTCAGAAAATGCCACATGCTTCACCTTCTCATTTTGTGAAGTCGACTTTATATGGAGATCGTCGGGGCATACAACAGTTTTTTTATATATATACATACTTGCACACATCCGCATTGTGAACTGACCACTCAATTCATCTACTATCTAAAACGAATGGCCAACATCAATCGGGTTGAACGAGTCCTCTGACATGACATGACATTACATGACACTATGACTATGACATGACTAGAACTCCGAATAAAAAATGACACAACCTGAGCTTAAAAATTTTAATTCCATTTCTTTCCAAACTGACAAATTATATAGACATAATAATTATAAAAATATTTCAAGCAGGTTTTAGAGCGAGGATTTTGAACGATTCAATTATTTTGCTCATGGTTCTTATTTTGTATATGTTATTAATTTTTAAAATAGTTATATTTAATTTTTTAAATAGTTATATTTAATTTTTTAAAGAGTTATATTTAATTTTTTAAATAGTTATATTTAAATTTTAAAATAGTTATTATTAGTTTTAAAGTAGTAACTAAACCTTAATTGATAATACTGATAAATGACAAAATCAAAATTAATAAACAGATGTTTTAAACAAAAATATTTTTAAACATATACGAACACAGAATATTATTAAACTCAGGACGTTTAGAAATAAACACGAACTACTTTTGCGAGATTCAACCTATTACACAAGAAAAATTGGATGCAATATAAAATTTATATTACTGTTAAAATTATTTTTTAAATGGTAATACGTACATTACAAAGATAGTAAACTAAGAAATTATAGTTAACGAAATTATAAAATTATTTTGAAAATATATTAAAATAAACTAAAACTAGAATTAAATTATTTATCAAATGAAATTTAGATAAATATATTAAATGAAAAAAAATTAAATATATAACAATAATAAAAAATAATATAGATTTAATGATACCATTCAAATATTGTTAGTCGTTGCTATGAATATGCAAAATAAATAATTTTATAAGTCAAATGATTTTTTTGAGAATATAATCAAAGTAAAAGAAAGCCTGATATCACTCTGCAACATTTTACCCCATTTTACAAATTTTTAAAATAATTTTATTATAGTTCAACTTCGTTATTAATCAAACAACATTTAATAATATAAGTTATAATGTTAGATAATTATAGACCATTTTGCTATGTTTAGATAATTTTATATAATTATAATTTTAGCATATTTGATAGCTTAATACTATTTTTCAAAGTTTACACAATTTAACAAGAAAAACATTTGAACAATTATACACATGTGTATAATAAAGAAAAGAAAATATAAACCATAGTTTGTTTCTGTTGTAATGTATTTTACATAATCAACTTTTCACATTTAATTAATAATTTTTTATTATATGCAATATATTTTCAACCGCGGATAAAATGTTTAAATTATATATATATATATATAAGGGAAGTAAAATCACAATAACAATATTATTACATTAATATTATTATTTAAAATCACAGCTAAATATTACAGAAACCAACTAAATATTTAATAAAGTATAATTTTATTATGTAAACATATATAAATCAATTATAAAAAGCGAACAACTTGTCAGTAAAGTTCAATGGGAATCCATACGAATTTAGAGTCCCTGAGCAACATTATTTAATACTTTATAAGATTTACAGAGGGTAACAGAACAGTTTAACATATATTGTTCAATTAATAGAATTAATAATTTAATGAAACGGTTAATTTCTGTAATATTTTGAGGGCTTTCTTTTTGATATGATATGCAACTCATATTTTATACATCTTTAGTTCATATTATAATTATATGTTTTTTGTTATACTAATTGTGGTATTTTTTGGTATAAACAATTATCAAATATCGTCGATTATATAAATGACAATAGATATAACGACAACAGCATAATATGAATTTATTTACCATGATTATTGAGTTTGAAAAAGTCTTAAAGTTCTGAAAGAAAGTGTTTTTCGGGAATTTTTATTAATTTTAAACATTCAAATAAATTATATTATATTAAATTAATTAGTGTTTTATTATAATTGATATTATGACAACATAAACTATACCGTAATGTCTAAACGGCTAACGTATATAGTTGGTAGCAATAGAAAATCACTCCACTTGCCTCCTTAGTCAAATTTAAGAGAACTTTGAATTCTCTTATATGACACTATTTAAGGTGACAGGGAGGTGAAATGAGGTGAAGATTATAGTGCACACTGTTCTCGGTGTTCTAGAATAAACCTTCTGATAGTAGTTCAATGTCAAATGTTGTTCATAATTTCGGTAGTGCTTGACCATAGCTTGACCGTTGCGTTCCACTACTTAACCTACTTCGTAATGTACTTGCCTATACTTGCCTTGGCTGTAACTAAAAGTACTAAGTCACAATAAAAAGATAGCAATTGTTTTATATAATAGATAATAAAAATTATAATTAATATAACACTCATAGTAACTGATGTTTTATTTATATTTAAAAATATTAGTTTCATATGTATCTGTGATAAAAAGGTAGTCATAGAATAAAATACTTTCACATGAATTTCAGTGTGAATAAAATTACTGTATAAATTAAACAAACAATTTTAACATTTCTACGTACCCACACGACCAGAAACTGATTAAATATTTAATAGCCGTTGCGGGAATCATTAGTTATAGGTGTCAATCATATATTTTTGCATATTTTACAGCTTAATTCTATTTTTCAAAGTATACACAATTAAACAATAAATATATTTGAACAATTATGAACACGTGTATAATACTGAAAAGAAAATATAAGTCATAGTTTGTATCTGGTGTAGGCCCTAATTGTATTTTACATGATCAACTTTTAACATTTAAATAATTATTTTTTATAATACCTATGCAGTAAATTTTAAACTTTTGATTAAAATGCTAAAATTATATATATATATGTATAGTAAAGAAGTAAAATCACAAAAATAATAGTATCATTATTTTGTTAGGTACATTAATATTATATAATTAATTAAATATTACATTAAATAATACATTAATGATACTGTTTTTGATCCATGAAATAATATTTAAATATGGTAATTTTGCCAATTCTGTATCTTAATGTTGTTAATAATTTACAGCAGTAGTTTTGAAGACGTTATCTTATTTTCATTGATTGCTATCTACTGTATATAACTTTTTCATTTTGACGTATTTTAATTTTAACCAAATTAAAATATTAAATATATCTCAATTTTTTTAAGAATTATGTTATGTTAACGATGAAATGTTTAAAATATGAGTGTAATTTTTTTTATCTTCTTGTCCTAGGCTTTTTACCATAAATTGAGCAAAAATAAGCTGAACTAATAAATCATGTTATGAAGTGTCTGAGAACTGAGCTCTTAAGAATGCGAACCAATATATATACTGAGGCACCAATTAACAATTGCAGTCACTCCAATTTTCTAAAAGTGAATTGAAACTACAGACAACAAATTCTTTAGCGACCGCCTTATCTTGTTGTCAATAAACAAAACAGGCATTCAAGAGAACTCTAAATTCTCTAAGAATTATTTACGATATATATAGAGAGAAGTGACGTTAAAAATCTTTCTAATTATATCTCAGACACACAGTTATTGTATTTGACCGCGGCATAACAACAACATTCGTGGAATAACACATTTTTTCAGCAGCAGCGATGCGACCGCTATTCATCGTTGGCATAGGCCTAGTCCTCTTTTTACGAGTTTTTGAAATAGCTAAGATTTGTTGAATCGAATTGTTGTATATCAATAATGAATTTACATTGAACTTTTTTTTAAAAGGACAGCATTGTGTAGTAAATAACAAATTCTTTATTCTTAGTTTATTGATATGAAAATATTGCAAAGAAATTATTCAATGTTTGGATTTGACTTCTTTCTCATCAATCAATCGTTTATTAAACTGCAAAATATTTTGAACGATTCTCAAACTTGTGAGACTTACGTTTCCTTTATAGTAATTTATTACATTTGAAAATGGGACATAATTAAATCCTTACAAAAATATCGTAAATTTAAAAAATAGATAACAATGAAAATTTAAAAATTTAATTTTTTGCAACTAATTATTTTATACAATTTTTTAATATATATTTCTTGAAACAAATGGCCTCATAATTACCAAAACAGTTTTATATTTATGAAACAATTTTTTAATTGAAAATTACGTTTATTTATTAAGTAATTGTCACAGTCACATTTACATTTCTGTATTTAGGAATAATGTAAAATTAAAGTTTAAAGCATTAAAGTATAATTTTTAGTATTTATGTTCAACTGACCAATTTTTTGTTGATCAGTACACAATAAACTAAAGAAAACCTGCATATTAATTCTAAAATGTGATAAATGTTCGGGAAGAAATACGAGTATAAGTTGTCAGCCTCAATTGTTTTCTATTATGCAAAAATGATGATTCTAAATGATTCTATATCCAGAAGCCATTTTCTAACTGAAATGTTCTAACTGATTATATTATATATATGTTTTTCTATGAATTATATATACTACTGTACTATTCTTTAATAATTTTATTTATTGGTTTAGTATAATTTTTTGGAATTTTGTAGCCTATTGGCTACAAAATTCCAAAAAATTTGACAGTGACTAAGATTATTTTAATTTAAGGAAAACCATTAATTTCATATAAAGATTATTTGTTGATATTTTTTTGAATTGCCTTTTCCCATATTGTTCGGTATTCATGATTTGATGAAAATTTAGTAAATTTTCTAAATATTGCTAAAATATTTCAGCAATAACAATTAAAGTAGATATTTTGAGTTAAAAACTAACTTATATGTTTAAATAGGTTAGCGAAGCAAAGTAATTTTCTTCTTTTCTGTTGCTAATTTATTATATTTGAGACCTTTTAAACTGAAACAGCTCCACATTTATTAAGATTTGTAAATGTGTAAATCCATGTTACTTCCAGTTCACTCTTTATTGATTATCATTAATATTTTTTGCCTGTGTAATAATATAAAATAATACCCATATAATACCATTGGCAAGTTATGTGAGTTAATTACTTCTGTGTTGTCGTAATAAAGTATGTTATTCTACTTTTTTCTTCATATATATATAATTTGTCGTAATGTTTTGATACATAATATACTAATATTTGTTGGTCTAAAAATATCCCTTTTAAATATTGAGAATGTATTAGAATTTAACTGTATATTTTTTTAATATAAAATTATTTAATGAAAAAAACTCCAATGTCACTAATTATATACCCGCATTTTATTTGTTTTTATTCTGTTGCTGTTTGTCAATTTGTAGTTGTTTTTTGGTTAAATGGATAACTGCAAAGTACATGCCGTATCGGTGAATTCTGCGAATCCAAGGGAAAAATACTTGCCTTGTTGAGCGAACAAGTCAATATGAGAGTGTCCACCGAGACTTCAGAAGACATTAGGAAAACTAAAGGTCAAGTCTTTCAATCACCTCGATTTTCATCACCAACTCGTCCATGCAGTGTGCGCCTACAATGGACGACAATTGTAATTTGTTGAGCGCATACACACCACAAACAGTATTTTGTCCATTTTTGAACTATTTGTGTGATACCGTGATATTTTGAATCCTTTAATGTTGAATAGGTGGATATGTTGGATAGGTGGATATGTTGGATAGGTGGATATGTTGGATAGGTGGATATGTTGGATAGGTGGA
>JAUZND010091741.1:0-36513 GCA_034780555.1 Coelogynopora nodosa
CACTCTCTCTGTCTCTCTCTCTCTCTCTCTCTCTCTCTCTCTCTCTCTCTCTCTCTCTCTCTCTCCTCTCTTCTTGCTCTTTCCCTCTGTCGCTCATCAATCTCTTAAATTTCTACTTCACACCCCGAGGCAGTCTAATCAACGAACCGGAAGAAGTTTCAGGATTATTTCTGCACACCCCCTCTGAGGATGTTAAGAAGGGATCGCTGATCAACAATGTTTATTTTATTGAAAGCACAAATTAAACCTGTGAAAGATAGTTTTAAAAATGTGTCGCTTAATTATGCCAGGTTTCCTTGGCCAGGTTTACTTCCTTAAATATATCTCTAATACGAGTTGATAGTATTATTATCTGTTGAGTAGAATCTGAGCAATATATTTAAATAATCCAAAATATTTTACTGTTTCAAAATATAATTAGAATGTATGACAACTGATATTGTAATAAAAACAGTAGTTCATGTCCAACAAAATATTTAGAATCTGTATGGGCAGATAAAATATATAATAAAAAGTATGTTTAATTAACAAACTAAAAATTACGTTTATATTATATTATGTTTATATATATTATATTTATATATATTATATTACGTTTATATTATACGTTAAAAATTATATTTTAAAATCTCTATAACATCCCAACATTTGTCGGCAATTGTTACACTTTGCTTCTTTGATTATTATTTTTTAATTATATAATTTATTTATAATGTCATAAAATGATATGATAAATAAATAAAGCTAATTGCCAATAAGATTTAGAGAAAGATATAATTATTTCACCATATAGTATTGAAAATATTCTCAAATTT
Source organism: Coelogynopora nodosa (assembly GCA_034780555.1). Classification (NCBI taxonomy): domain Eukaryota; kingdom Metazoa; phylum Platyhelminthes; order Proseriata; family Coelogynoporidae; genus Coelogynopora; species Coelogynopora nodosa. Next base: position 816 of record JAUZND010091741.1, read on the forward strand.
GGAAATATTGATCTGTTTGGAAACTATAGTCAAAGAAAACTCGTACTTAAATACTTTTTATTTTGAATTTGAAATAGAAATTCCGGACATCTTACCTAAAGTTAATGCGTTGTCTTCCCTTTAGAAAATAGTTTTTAACTATAAATTTACTACATTTTCATTGAAGTTATTTTTTAGGGATTTCAATTATATTGCTTCAGTTAGCAATAATAATTATATTTAATTATAATTTCAATTATATTCACGTTTATGTCTGTTTATTACGTTCATCCATCTGTCTGTATTATTTGTGGGATAATTTAACCATATGAAATAAAGAATTCGAAAAATCGTTTGTTTTATCAGGACTAAAAGTGTAGTGCTGTCCAAAAATTGTTATAAAAAGTTGTATTATATTGTGTATATATGTTATAAATAGTAGCAACATCATATTCAATATATACAGTATAACAAAAGTATATAACGAAACATACATTCATAAATAGTCTTATCGATTTCTAACTTAATTTTTTTTTAAATACTGTTTTGCTTTTTATTTCCGTGTCCAATTTTGATGGAATTTTGTTTAGGGTAAAATTAATATTTATTTTAAAATGGTAGCACAACAAAGTTGTCTATATATATTATATTTCTAAAATAAGCCTTACGTTTAATATATGTTTTATGATATATGAAATAATTAAGTTTAAAACTTTCTAAGATAAATACAAAGATATAATTATGACTTAAATTATTTTTAATATTTTATCTAAGCCTTGATATTGCATACTTGAATTATATACATTAAAATTAAAAAGACAAGACTACTTTCAATACAAAAATCTAGTTTTCATATCTCTCAAGCTTATGTGAAAAGTTCTTTCTAACTTATTCTGAACAATGCTATTAGACATATTGAAAAGTCTTCAATCTATTTTGACAATTAAGATGGCCGTAGGCTACTCATTAAAAACTGAATTTGTTTTTAATCATATTAATTGACACACTCTGTATTACTATATAGTGCCAACTTCAAACGAAAATAATTTGCGGGGAACTACGAACTTATAACCATGACCTAACAAATTATGGTTAGTTATATTGTAATTAAGTAACAAGTAGCAATATCTATGAGAGAAATACAATAGTCAAAACAGTCCTTCCTATTTTCCTTCCAACTCTGCTATGTCAATCACGTTCTACCTTAATTTTCCTTTCTTTTGTTTACTAATTAACTGCTGTATTTTCAATACAATTATCCTTTTTACGTTAGCAATATCGTTCGTTGTTATTAAATCTTAACTCGCAAGTTTTGTACTCCCCACTTTTATGTAAAACTCTATTTTTCCATTATTACATATCAGTATGAACAATGTTTAGTGAACTCATCACCTTTTCAATCTTTCAATTGAATACACTTCTTTTCATTAATTTATTTGTTAAACACATGCCTATTGTCGAACTTCACTTTATTTAAATAATTAATTTAAAAAAACTTTTTCTCAGTCGCTACTTTATTAAATGTACGTCTTTAAAGGCAGACATCCTTTCAAAAGAAAGTATACTCTTAAAATGTAATCTTAACGACCATATCTTCATTCAGTTCATTTACTGGTGTATGAGGAGGTATTTGATGCTAGCAGAAATCCAGTATTGTTTTCTTGTAACTTTATCTAACCGAGACTATTGTGTCAATTAGTTTTGGATTTTTTGTAGTAGGAATTACATAACATATTATTTTACCATTCCTACTGTGTTAGATAAATGAAGTAATAAAATACATTTAATAAACAATATTAAGTAACTAATTATAATAAATATATATTCAAAACAAAGGCAAATTAAATTAAACATCGGTTCGAGTAGAATCCGAAAACTTTTAACTTTAATCTCCAACTATCCAGAAATATATATATATATATATAGAATCATGTTTACTTGCATTTTGTCATTATAAGACATACTGGCACTTCTAATATTAATTGACAATATATTTAGACCGACAGCTAGGGTACGGGTACCCCATTCTAGTTCATCGTGGCCCCAGGGATGAACCCCATGGATCAATAGTACTCAACTCGAAACCGCCGTGGCCTGCCCGTGACAGTCGCACCAATAGGTCGCCAAAGAAATGGGGCTAGCTTGCGAGGTCCGACCAAAACCAATCATAAATCGGACACTGAAGTGTCCTAAACATGAGATTACCAATGACAGATGTTTTATTAACGTAGATTACATCTAACAGACGAGTAATAATAGAAAAGCAATTACGAAATCAAACTTTGCATATGTTTATAGAATGCACTTGATTAAATGTCATTGTTTATTAATAATGATGAAATTTAAGTTAATTCAATCTCGGATTCAACGTCTCCACTCCATTCTACATCCTATTCTTCACCTACTATTTTTTCAATTACTCATAGATCGTCTGATTCAGTTGCAGGGCTTGTGTATGAATCACAGGTATTCCTAGTTGGTCGTATTAAGTAGTTTTTATTCGCGAATGGCAAATCTTATGTGATAGTTCTTCACCGTGTGTCCAAAGGCAGTATGTTACGGAGTTCGGAAAGAGCTACCATTTCCGGTTGAGTCATTAAAATCGATCAGCGACAAGACGCGTCTTCAGAGTTGCAAAATGAAACAATTCCTTTAAGTATTGAAATGCAACATATTTGTTTTTACTTTGCTCTAATGATAAGTCAATCGAGAAGCATGTAAAGCTTTTTTTAGTTTGCTGAAATTGAAAAGGCGCCTAAATCCGGAATATCTCTACATTTAAGTGGCTTCTTCCTTAATTTATCAACAAATAACGATACTCATCTTATGTAAAATATCGGAACCTTGTAATATGCATCCAATAAGTTCATTTTTAGCTAAACACACTTCAAGTTTTGAAAAGTCAAATGAAGCGTTTTCAAACTATAATTTGTATTGAACTTTCATAACATTCATTCCGTGATTTTAACAAATTCATGCAACAGTAAACGTTCCATAAAATGTGCCACCGTTTGGTGATTATGTTTATTTGGCGAATACAGCGATTTTAAAACTCTCCTTTGATAAACCGGAGAACGACCCTTCAGATAAACTCTGTAGATCAAGTGAAGTGCGCTTCAATGGACGAACTAACCGTCTTTATGTATTATATACCGAATCTGACGTACTAGATATAACTCTTCTTTATTGCTCACATTGCAATTAAAGAATTCAGGTATGCATGGGTATCTTCCAATTAGGCATATAACCGTTATAATTCCTCGAAGCTTCAGAGCGACTAAAGAATAATCATTCATGTCTTTGATATACTAAGGATTTTCATGAAAGGAAACTTTCACATCTTTAAATATAGACAAGTTTTCCATCTCTTTAATTATATAAAGATGTAGATGTTGATATTATTGCATCTCCAAATGATGATTTCACCTTTGACATAAGAAATTGTACTGTATATCGTTCTAGTTCGTCTTCCTAACCACCATTAAGTTTGAATTCGTTCATTTATAAAACAGCTAAGTTAGATGCCAAAAATAGCTTGTTTTCTGTCTATATTTTCTCTTTGAATATTTTTTTTTAAATTCTGCATATAGGCATAAAAATTTCATGCCATTTTTTGAAAATTAAAACGTTATGCTGACTATTGTAAGTTTGGTTTTATTATTTTTTACTAGCGTTGCATAAGTAATTATTTTGATAATGACGTGTAACAAGGATTGTCTAATGTTGGGTGCAATTTAGTGAATAAAGTGCCTGTCATTTATAATTGTATATAAAGTTAACTTGTTTAAATATTGTAGGTATTTTGGTGTAAATGCGTAATTCATTCTTTTATGTCTATGGGAGATATTCAACTCAAAAAACGTCTCTTATTGGTCATTTGGTGTTCAGTACACTTCATTGAATTTTTTTATAATTATATCGGTTACCATTACATGCTAACTCCATTTAGATTTTGAGAGTAGGGGTGTCTCGTTTTTTAATTAAACATCTTTCAAATATAATCCATGTAATAAAACGTATAGCATTTGATATTTCATGTTTAGAACAGTTTAGTAAATATGTTATGATTGGTTTCGGTCAATGCCCCAGTTCATTAGACTAGTCCCTTTTAGGGGTCATTCTATGCCCCCTGGTGGTCATATCTACCTGCTATAGTTTGTCAGAAAGGGTATGTTAGTGAAACTTGCATGTTGTTCTACAATCAAGTTGATAATTTGCAAGTACGCTAAAATTGATTAAACACGCCGCTGAGGGTCCTAAGTCCTGCACCTTTGCAAAAACTGACATGTGGTTCTTGTATTACTCGGTCTGTCCTATGGCTGTAGTTTTTCTCAATCTGATTCCCGCATAGAACGTTCTACGGGCATGACTTATTATATTATAACTTATATTAAGACTTATTATATCATGACTTATTATATTATCATGTTTTAGGCATGCTGCATTTTGTGCAGCGAATGCTTTGGATTTTTAGAGTTTTTTTTGTTACTTTGTATAACCTGTATTTTGTACTATTTATTTCATAAATACTGAAAAAATGTTACATCCTAAAACTAAACTTATGTTATACATAATTTGATATGGTTCTTCATTTAACTGTTTTTGAAGTCGTTTTTGCAATCAGTTTTCTATTATAGGTGTATCATACAGGTATTAAATATTTAGTTAAATTAATACTAAAAAACATTGCATATAAGTAAATGACTATAAAATAAAAAATTGCTAAGTTAAGCATCAACAACCGTTTCGCTATCGTTTTGATCATAGTATTTTATTATTATTGTAGACAAATAACTGTATAGACAACAAATTATATTTCACATATATATAATGACATTTTGATAAAACAATTATTTTTTCAAAATTTATACAATCTAAATTATACTTCAGCTGGCACTGACTATAAAGCAGATATACTGTTACCTACATATGTATATTAGTATTATAACTGCCTCGCGGCTGAACTTATAAATGGGGTGAATGTGTTAATCTATACTTAGACTATTTGATATGAAACACATAAATAAAAAAACTATGTTTATATCTTTATTTAGAAATAGAATGTTCTGAAATTTAGGTTTCTGTATTCATTTCCTGTGACGATATGGCAAACATTATGTTTTGCTTAAAATCCTGACAATATTTGTACGCCTTAAGTTTTAATTAAAAAATTTGCGTGTTCAACTCAAACGAAGTATTTTCAATTATTTTTTCTATTAATGAGGTAAAGTACATTTCATAAATATTTCTTTCACAAACAAAATACTTTAACAAAACAAAACGTGATGTAAATTACAGTTAAAATTTAGACAATATACATTAATATATATATGAAAAATACAAATGAATTATTCTGTTACATTATCAGGGGCGGATCCAAGGGGGATCCAGGGAGGCAAAGGCTCCCGGCGGCATTCAGTTGTCTATGGTTGCGCCTTTGTTATGCTAAAATTAGGACTAGAAAAATAAAGTTTTTTTTAGTAAGTACAAATATTTGTAACAAGTAAAACTACTTGCGTTATTTCATAGCCTGAGCCAGGCTGAATCTCTCCATATTATACCATTAAGAAGTTTGCTTCTTAGTATTAAGTCTTATTTATCTGTGGAGTTTCCTCCCGATTATGAGCATTATATGTGCATTTGCGCAACTGCGGTGAAGAGCTCATATAGTTAGACACGGTGCTTGACAGGCGAGGATGTGACTCACACACAGATCTCTGGGTTGCATGTTCTATTCTTTCTCTGTACTGATCGGGGGTAAATAGCCCGAACCGGTCCGCAGATGGATTTACCTGTCGATTATTGTGTCTATCAAAATTCATCAATATATATGTAACTTTTGTTTTATTAATTTGTATCCAATTAGAATAAATTCCTGGATCCGCGTGCTTTATTTTAATTCTCAATCTATTAATTTTTTATTGTATAAAATTAATATATATTTAATTTATTTCCAATGCTACTACAAAAAAAGAATTTTCTCTATTTTGTTTTAAATGTTTGAAAATGTACAGAGAGGTTTAAAATATAATATTGGAAAATATTGTCCACAACCAAAAGCAAGAAAATCAATTAAAATATCAATCAAAAATAGATTAGCCCTACATCAGCTAATATACACTAAAATACACCGAAAATAAAGATTATCACATTAAAGAAGTGCTTTAGTCAAATTGATAACAAACTTTTAATTGTTGAACACATTTAGCCCATTTATAGACTGAAGCTCAGTTTGAGAGTAGATTATGTTTATGTAAAAGTTTCAAAGTATGCTTTTTTAGACTAATTGAAGTCATTAGCAAATATTAAGGCACATTAAACAAAATATTTAACAATTACTTTTTTACAAATTGCTATAGATGTTCCCAATATATCCACATTTGTATTATTTCCTCAAATTATATTTAATAGGTAAATACATATTCAATTTTATTGTAACTTTAATAAGCACTTCTTCTATATAATTGAAACAATTATTTTGTTTTTTTATCGAAAATTGTCTAATTGAAAATGTGCACTGTAGAAATATTTCTATTTTATTACACCACTTTTTACTGAATAGAAGCGCCACCTACTAATTAATACATTATATTTTCAATCGAATTTGGTAAATTTTGAAATACTAAATACATGTCTATCCATAAAGTGTCTACATTATTTGGTGTATTTAACTTTAATGTTAATTTTTTAAGTGTAGAATGCATATATGAACACATATTCGATGTAATATGTTAATTTTAATATTATTTGTAGCTAATTGTATATTTGTCCAATGTATGCCCTTTTATTAAAAAAGAGGGGGTGAGTATTTACAATGATGTACTATTGTATTCTTTCGAAAGTTCACTATTTTACAATTTTGATGTTGCAAATAATTTCAAATCGAAGTATTTGCTGTATATTTCATTATGAATGCTCATGAATGCTCATTCTTTTCAGTCTATGTTGAAAACAACCTAAATTCAAATATTTAGTAAAATCAATAATATTTATTTCTTTTCAACCACACGGCAATTAAACTTTTAATATATTTGGAATCTGGTAAATATACAGCAAATTATTATGGTCGATCACAAAAAAATAATTAAAATATATTCTCACATTTGTTTGTCAATAGAACTAAATATTTGAATGAATACACTTATTATTGTAATATACAATGTGTCAACAACAGTTAACATATTCGAATTGACTCAATATATGTGAATACATACATTTCGGATTCACATTAAAATATATTAATGACCAAAAAATAACACATGTATAGCATTAAAAAAGGTTTCAATAGGATAAAATGAGACACATTTGGCACTATGAATGACACTATTTTGTACAATTAAACAATTAATATATTGTACTAAATAATTGTTACAATTATAAACAACTTTTTTTAATACGACAATTGAAGACATTTTTGTTATAAGATTTGGCTTACTCTTTTTAATTTTGATTCTATAATTAGACTATGGCATATTGTATTGTTACATAGTGGATAAATTCATATTAGTAACAATTTACAATTTAAAGTATGATTAGAATTTGTATCAATTTATATTAATTTAGAATTTACATTAATTTAGTTTATTTATTTTTTTATATCAAATTGTAAAATCAGAAAATTGAAAAGTAAAAAATATATAAAACTTATTCATAAACAAACTTGTAAAGTATATACTGATATTATTCATATACTTAAAATACAGTATTTTAGTAGTTTTTGCACAGCATTTTTTATGTTTTTTCAATTGGTGTTGTATACAATCTATACAACACCAAATTACAGCACAATAAAAAAATAATATATTTTCTGTATCGTTGTTGTCATCACTCAACACCTAGGCTTATAACCATGACACTTAAATAATAATGTTTTCTCTTAAAATTAGGTGTTTTTTTTGTATTATGCAACTCCATATACAATATTGCATTGACTAACGCAACATACGTTTTTATGTCAATGTAGAGTCACTTTTAACCGACGAACTTTCCCCACAGGTTATTGACTCAACAGGCGGCTCAAGTCCCGTGTGCAGTGTCAGTTGAACATCCGGACACAAACTTATTGCCGGATAGAGGACACCGCTCGCCGCCCCACCGTGTCCTGTCTGGGGCACAGCACGCGGGATGAGGATGAGGGGTCCGTGGGCCTGGTCGTTGAGGTAGTAGGTGAGACAGCCACTGTCGCAGTCCAGCAGGACCCCGATCACAGTGCCTTCGCTTAGGCCACAGTTGTTGGTGTTTTCAATGTGCTTCCCGTTGTGTAGGAACCAGCTCCTCTCGGCGTCCATATACATTGACCAGGAATGGGCGTTGTTGCCTAACATTAAACATACCATTAAATTCTATAATTTAATGTTTAAAACCATAAAATACAGTATAAAATAATCTAATTATCACTCGTTAGTATATCCATGTCGACTAAAACAAGTCATTAGCCGTTTGTATGGCTAAACTATTTTTTCGATTGACATCAAGTAAGCTTGTCATATATTTTTTGTCAACATGTATAGTGCATGTAAGAATAGCTACATTAGGTAATCCTAAATTTATTCAATGTTAGTGGAGAATATTAACTCCACTAATTTAGCCTAACAGAAATACGCATTCTTTTATATTAAATCACTATAAAAAACAATAAACACTGATGTTGAACAAAAACAATACAATAGTTTGTCCCCACATTCGGGAACCAACTTTGGAAAAAACACAGCAATACTATTTTCCACATTATTTCTAGCTTTTCAAGTTAAAACATTCTATTAGAGTTTAAACTATATACTGTGCTAAATTCACATTGTAAAAATGTATTAAAAATGTTATTTGTAACTTACTTAGAGTATTTTTATATCATTCACTAGGATGTGTGGATTTGACACTTACGTTTTTATCTAAAAAAAGTTCAATGAAAAATTCCATGGAATAATTTTAAATATCAAACATATTATAACTTCAATTGTTTTTATCATTAGCACTTAGTTATATACTTAATTTACAGCTAGGTACAATTATGTATCTCGTATCATTTTTGTAGATTGGGAAGACTTTACCTTCTTCCCGTAAAAAAATGAGGAGGTGAAATATAATGATAAAGTGAAATATCATTGCTGACACAAAATTGAAAATCCAGAATATTGAAATGAGTGTATTTTACTTCATATTCATAAATGTTATGTTGCTAGGATTTAAAATGGTAGAAAACTTATAATATATAATACTATAGGAAGTTCAGTAACCGATTAATTTAGGGTATCCAGAATATTCATTCCACTTGAGATCAACATTAAATTACAATTAAATAATTATTTCTTCAGGTTTACTTTTTACAGTTCACATTATTATATAATATGTATATAACACATAAAAAACTATTTAATTAAAAATTTTAAAATAATAACAAATGAAAACAATAAGTAATTTATTTATTAATTATATTGATTATAAACATAACATAAAACAATCGCAAAAATTATTCCAGGCCAGTATTTAAATTTCTAACTAATTCTCTAACTCCCAAAAATGCTTTTACAATTGAGTGTCGCTTTTCCTTACTTTTTTTTCTATTATTGATTTTTCGGAATCAAGTTGTATAAAATTTACATGAAATTATTTTCTAAATGTTTCTCAGAACAAGTGTTGAGAAAACGCTTTCGTATTTTGCATATATGATTATTTCATGTCATCAGCACGGAATTTCGACCTGTTTTCGTGGTCGTGACATTGGCTCTATAGTATACTAAAAATGCTTCCGCCTAAATGCTTTCAAAAGAAGCCGTTTGAAAATAATAATTCGAATATATGAATTTTTTGAAATTATGAAAACCGATGGATGCGCTAATTGAACAAACTATATACTACAGTGACACAATATATACGATATAAATAAATATATATTATAAGGAATGAATTCAGAGACTCGAGACTCTACCTAACATTCCCCGTCGAGGGCTCTCCAATCTCGCTATCCCAAAGGCCACCTGTGAGGGACCCTCGTATCGATCGACCGTAAACTCCCAGTAGTGGACACCCTTTGAGAGGCCGGTGTTGGCGAGCACAATTTGACTCTCGGGAGATCGAGAGTTGAGCGTCGTGTTCTCATTGGTGAAGATGACACTCGACGAGGCACCCTCGGGATTCATTGTAAACCAGGTCACTGCATGATTATAGAACAGAGTATGATGAACAGATATCTAACATAATTTTTTATAAAACGTATTCACGATTACCGAGTGATGCAGTGTCAGTTTATACTATAATTATCTATGAATAAATACAATTTTCCAATCCATTTATTGTACATAGTTAGAAATTCTAACAATTCTATATTTTTAGGTATACTTTATTGGTTTTTTAAAGTATATATGTAAGAGTGTATGACTATGTCTGTAAATAAAAGCATACCGTAACTTTAAATTTGACTCATAGTAAAGTTCACTGGATAGTGCACTGAGGGGATACCAATCAAAGTACAATCATCAATTTTATATTTTTATTTTCAAAGTTGCATGTTTTCAATGTATTTAATCATGTTTTGAATATATAACGTGGCGTTGATATATATTTCCGTGGCACAATTTTATCACCCATGGACTAATACATATCCAAACCAATATAAGTAACGTATTTATGGCAACTGATAGAGTCATAAAATGTATTGTTCTATTTTTATCAACATACAAATAAGGTGAGAATGCTATGTGGAATATTAATGATCCCTGCTTGAGTGAAAATGTGGAAATTAAGTCAATTAATTTACTAATGTCTCGGAATTGTTACGGTTTAATGAGCGAGGCTTAATTTAGATTAAATTATAATATTTTTTATCATTTAAAAATGTGCTCAAAAATAACAAATTAAAGTCACGTTACAAATGAAAATGATTTTTCGTAGATGAAGGCAAATCATTTTTTTAATAAGATGTCATTTTTGAAATATGAATTTTTGGTTTATTTTTTGGAATAATAATATTTATTATTGAAACATTCATTTTGAAGGAACCCATACAAGTTTTAGATGTTCAACTTCTTGTCAAATTCCTTGTTACTTCACTGTAAATCATTCCTTGTTATGGCAATTCTATGTAATACAATACTAACCAAATACGGACTGAGAAATAGGATGAATATTAAAGTATGGAAATTAATACCGGAAAAATTTGGAGAAATATACGTTATATAAAAATAAACATAACAATTTTGACAGATACAATAGAAATCTTATCAATTAAGCATATACGTTTCTAGTATTACTTAGTATAACCTAGTATTATAAAATAAAATAAAATACATGCTCACGATAAGATGTACAAAGACAAAGAAGTTCGCTGTATTCGCTCAAACCATCAGCCGTGTGTGACTTTACTCTCAGACGATAGGATGAACGAAAATGGAGACCCTCAATTGTGCACATCGTTTCCTCACCGCGATAAACCTTCTGTAATTGGGTAGAGATAATCCATGAACATTTAGCAACTGAACTACTGTAAGTCATGAATGCTTTATTACTTGAGTCGCGTTATGTAACGTTCAATGTATATGGAAGTTTTGAAAATATTTTATCTTCATTAAAATTTGTTAAATGGATTAATTTATATATATTTTTTAAATAGCCAAAAACTTTTTCAAAAATAAAAGTCTCTAAAATTTGTTTTTATTTTATTCTTTGAAATATTCTAAAATAAAGATTCCTGTTTCAATTTTACAGTTGATATATATTTGTTATTAATTATTTCATTAACTTCGATATTATAATCACGTTGAAATTCATTTGAAATGTATCAAAAAATTGTTGAAAATTTTTATATTTACTTTTAATGTTTATTATATTTATAAGATGAAAAATGTTTATTATACGTTTTGAAATGATTCAAATTATTTCAAATTTGGTTAAATTTAAATATCGCATAATGTATTATTTTAAACTTAAAATCAAACTGACTAAATTTCATGTTGTTAATGAAATTGAAAATTTTAATTTCAACGATTTTTTTAAGACCTATAAAAACAAACAATAAACATACAAAATAGAAAGAATATATAACATTACACTGATATATTTTTTAATAATTTAGTATTTCGTCTTTCAATCATCATATATTTCAATCAACATAATATTTCAATAAATATTCTGAAAAATAAATTATAAGAAATTATCGTGATTAATAGTTAACAAATAATAACAATTTAGTTCATCTATAATAATATGAATGAGTATGTTACTAACAATTAGAAATTGACAAGACAAATATTATTTTTTCTCATTTTAAAAAGAGTATATAGTACATCAAACAGGTTACCAAATAAAACATATTTACATTAAGAAACGTCGAGTAACTAAAAAAAGTCAAGATAAACTTCCTGCTGATACATCAATATATATATTTTAATTATATTAATTTTAGTTATTAACAAATGATATTGATGTTTTCAAATAATGGCAAATAGTATATAATATAAATATAAAATCTCCAAGCGATATCTGCAAAAAATATATTGGTTCCTGTATACTATGCTCTATATGTTTAATGTAATCATATTTTTCTTTTTAATAGTATTACTTAGTGAATTAATACTAAGAAAATAGGTAGAAAACCAATTCTACCCAAATATTATCCGGAAGTATATATTTGTTTAAAAGAAAATTGTAAATATTAAAAATATTTTAAACAATATTTTTTCTTATTAATAATACTATTATTGTTATTATTTAATATTTAAATACTTATTAAATATGTATAATTTGTTAAAACAAAATAATTTTAATTTATCTTATATTATATTATTAATTATCGGTTACTATTTTTCATAAAATGGTTACGTTCAATGAATTTTAATTATTATAACTCTTTTTATATCTAATCACTTTGCAACACCATCTGCATTATCTAATATAACATTTTACAAGTTCTCGTGTAATAGATGTTTACAGTGTAGACCTACTATGACAGTTCTTATATGGCTAGGACGAACTTACACCTATTGGTGAGTTTGCTTTTACCAAATTCGGTCAAAGTGGTTCTTTGAAAATCAGATATTAAATGGTTAGTTGGAAACATCACATAGTTATGTGAATGAATACTTAATGCATTGAACTGATGACAGTTAAATTATTATTGAATATTTCAGACATTATTTTATATTTTACGTTTATGTTTATGTTAGCTGTGTTTATAGAAAGTCTAGTTCATTTTACTGTATTAAATGTTTATATATTACATAATCGTTGAGTTATGAATTTTTCAATATAGTCTTTTAATAAAAATACATATATTTTCGATGTGCGTTATATTTTTCTAATTTGATGTCTCTCCTAAGACTGCAAGTACATTATTTTTTAATTTCTTACTTTCATTTTAATGTTTTATTGTGATATAAATTAACCAAATGTTCTATTTATTTAACAGAAAAAGGAAAGGTGCAAATTGTAACCCGATAATTGTTCAATAATATAATCACGAAATAAACAAAATTTGCGAAAAAATAAATATTTTACTTAAAACAATCTACAGAATTACGGTCCATACTGCCAACTAACGAAGTATCTACTACGATATATTACTGTTTGATCGTGTCGAATAATTCAAGGAAAGCGCTCTCATTAATAATTGATTAAATCATTTATATGGTTTCCTCATGAATACATATCATATATATATGAATATATATAAATAAATATATATGAACCTTAAAGTATATGTATCTACATTATACATTTAATAATTGTTAATACATATACCTGTTCACAAAAAATGTATGTATGTTTATAGATAAAATATGTTATAATTTGATTGTTAAATTTAGAGATTTTTAATTAATTAATCATTATTTAATGTCTGTATTGTTTAAATTTATATCATTATCAGTAACCAAAACAAATAAAGAAAATTATTATTATTACAAGCCTGCATATATTTTACGTTTATTATAATTTAGTATAAAGACATCATGATTGAAATTATACAGTAACAGTTAAAGCAATTTGATTTTGATTTACTACTAAAGTTATTTTTAAATTATGAAAGTTATTTTATAAATATCTTCATTTCCAGTTTTTCCATAAATTGTTATTAAATTATTTTATTCAGAAGTTATTTTTCAATAAATAATTGTTTAATATGAACAATTTCTTAACTATAAATAATGGTGTTTCTTATAATTATTTTCGATTGCAGTATAAAATAAAAAGATTTCAAAAGACAAACGTGATAAAAGTTTATTGTGGTAATAAAATTCAATATATTTTATGTTATTGAAACATTCATTTTAATCTCATATAATAATGAATACGAAAATACTCATATATTCCTTAAATTAAATTAAATGCAAGAATACTATTTTGTCCCATAATTAATTTAATATACAGATTCAATTATCAACGAGTTCCAAATTCCAAATTCATTCCTAAAAAAATGGTATCATATTGAATAAAACATTATATTTTAACATTTGTATAATTCAATAATATTATTAAAAAATCACCATCTACAATTGATGTAAAAACAGATCTTTTCATAGTTAAATTTTATAACATTTTATTCAATAATTTTTTAATATTAACAATTTACTCGTGTGAATTACAATAAATTTTACGTAAACATTATTTTCGTAAATTTTAAAAATGCTACACATATTTTCATAGAACAAAAGCATATGTATGGACATTTTATTGATAATAATAATAAGAAATCAAACGTGTTTTAAGATTGACAGTTAAGATTATTGTTAATGTTGGCCTTGCATACCGTATTTTTATTCTCAAAAATTCATAAAAACCTGAAAATGTCATAACAAGTCTTATTATCTTTTAATAACGATATGTAAAAAATCAAGATAGGAAATGTTATCTTTTCTATAGTAAATGTATTATATAATAATATAGGAACTATACATATTAATTATATAACCGTTAAAACAATTGAATAGCACAAATTTGTTCGCTGGTATTGGTCTCCATATACTAATATATTCGTGTGGACATCAAGCTTAAAAAGAAGTTGGGTATATATACTATATTTTTAATATGTCAAATCAATATATAATCGTCTGTGTGATCTATTTTACCTTAAATGACCCATCGGCTCCATCATCAATCTCCAAAGTATAGCGATCCACAGATGTTCCAGGATACGGCTCCCATACAGCAGTGAAGATATTGGCTTCAGTAATGCATTCTTCTTTGTAGAATATTGGAGGATTAGGCGCTGAAAATGTCATTAAAATATAATATGTAATCCTATACTAAGTAAGTACTTAACTGCAAATAGTTTTGACAATAAAAATGGAGACTTCAGTAAATCTTGTATACTGTGTAAAAACTCAGTAAATAGGCGTGATTTACAGCATAAATTGCTCTAGCATGAATTGAAAAGCTTTTGAAATCAATATGAATTTTCATTTATAAATTAGTTTATTGCAAATAATAACGAAGCGTAAGACCTATTTTAGGTTAAATCACGTTATTAACACTTTTGAAATTAACTTTGAGAAATTAAACGTGTTTTGAATTTTAGAACATTATAAAAAAATTCTATTCGTTGAATTTTTTTTCAGATTATGAATTATTTTGTTTTCAGATGTTTAATTGTGTGGGAATTATATCATTTATCAATGTGTTCTATATATCAATATTTAGTAATAATCTTACAAAAATACTAAAATTTTTATGTTTATACTTATTAATAATATATGTGTGTAGACATAATTTTAAATCATATATATATTGTTCAAAAATATTAAAATACGTTTCATTCCTTCAAATACAATATACAAATAAGTGGTATCACATCTAACTCCCTGTTACATGGCAATTTTAAAGATTTAAGACTGTGATTAAAAATTCTTTTGTTTTAACATTGACAAACCTATCAAATAATACTACAGAAATATCTTATGATGAAACGATACCATGAATTATTCGTATGGTATACATTGAATTGAAAATAATACAACATATATTACCATTTTATAATTAATGTTTCTCTTTTTTTCAAATCAGAGTTATACTAATGTTCAAAGGTTTAAATTCAAAATCAATTTAAAAATAATAATGATAGCAATTGTAAAATTAAATAAATTTGAAAAGAAAGGAATAAAAATTTAAAAATTAAATACATTTTATCACGAAGAGTATAATTATACAATTTTTTAATTTGTTAAATATAAAAAAACGATTTAATATTGACTATAAATATATTTCAACCGTGTTACTTATTACATTGTCAAACAGCATAAAGACACATGGGATTGTATAATCGCTTTATTGTGACATTCATTTATCAAAAGTGTGTCAACCAAAAGCCAAAATATTAATATATTAATTAATTAATTAAATCAATTCCGTTATTGATTTAATGTTGAATTACTATATCGGATTATACTATATCGGATTATAGCAATATTGAAAAGAGAGTAAGAATATGCTTGATGCTATCACGGGATTTGTAATATCTGATGTAATATAACTGACATTAACAAATTTATGCATAGAACGTTATAAAATATTCTTGTTATAAACGAACTTTCTATCGGTGAATGATACTAGATTTAACTTTTGGCTGATTGATACGATACTGACGTATAAGCAAAAATATAAATTACATGTCTATTACTAAATAATTCTACTTTAATAATACAAAATGTATATGTGAGTATACTTATAAATAAATATATAATATTTAAGAACCATTTCGTTTGACAACTCACTGCATTACTAAAATTATTTGTAATAAAAATCTTTTTCAAATATATTTTTAAAATTATTTTCCTTAATGAAAACAAATTAGATTCAATATGATATATATACGCAAGAAGTAATTGTGAATTTATTCATCTAAACCACGATATAAAAATAAATCCTAATAATAAATAGCAAATAGACGCCTTTCTAATCAGGAATAAATTAAGCCTACCTTCAATTGGTTGAACTAAATTTTCCAGTTGGACGTAACTTTCATCAGTTTTTGCTGTAAAATGATACAAAACAATTACAACCGTTTTAATATTATTAGAATTCCTATTATTTTATCAAGTTACAATAGAAATACCTCAAAAGAAAGAACTGAAACAGATAGAATTCAGAGAAGATCCGGAGTTAAATATATTATATAATCACGAAATACCGATATTTAAAAGAGAATAGAAATATATATTATATTATTAAATTAGTAAATGTTACACATTTTTACAATTTAATTAACCATAGTGTACTGTATACGGATTTAAAATAATGTTATTCAATCATTCTGTTAACAATTTACAAACAAAACAACTTAATACATTACAAGCATAGTTTCTTTTAACTCACTTGTATTGGACAGCTGTGAGAAGTTTAGTGACCTTATCGATTTTTCCAAGGAGTCTGTTTCTAATTTTAATTCAAAATCTGGAAAGTTTTTCGGAATTGTCAGCTCCATGGCGTGTGTCAAATTACTGCCAGCATGTCTGACACGGGTTGCTAACGATCGAGAAACCTATTCAAAAACGACAACAATAGCTCAATTTTTGTAAAGCTGCTGTTTGGCAAAGTTTATAAGAGTTATAATAAATATGCTGCGCAGATTAGTTTAACAGTAAAATTAAATTAAAATATAAAAAGTTAAATAAATAAGATAGTAGCTTGTACTAAACATAAAGTTCTAGCCTTATTTTTGAAATAATTTTTAAAAATTGAAATAGGTACCAATTTTTATTCTTCACTAATCAAAATCGATAATTGTCGTTTGATTCGTGTTGATCAAATTTAATTATCCCAACAGTTGAGAGACAGACAGAGAGAGTTATATAGATAGAGATATATAGTTATTTTATAATTTATCAGATTTTATATATTCTTGAAAGGTTAATTTTAATTAGATGTACTTTTAGTTCCTCATTTTAGTTAATTTATTTTTCTTCAAATTTGGATATCCATTATAGATTCATTTGTTGCCATTTAATATAAAATTTTAATTGTATCAATTTTTCTAAGGTCAAGCTGTATTGGCATTATCTACTATACTACATATATATCTTTCTTTTGTATTATTCTAATAACACTAAATATTTTTTACACTTTTTAGCTAAATTTATTATATTATTTTTATGTAATGATATTTCAGTCAATATCAAATATGTCAAAAGAGGTGTATAGATACTTGAACACATTTTGTACAATTTTTTGATCAATAAATTATAATTATTAATTATATTATAAATTGTTGCATATATCGATTCAACGAAAAATATCAATCATTTTAACACACTACTTTAAAAATTCCTGTTTCCACAAAACTTATTGTCTAATGCTAACTGATAAATCATTACCATTTTTTTAAATCGTGCAATTATTTAACATTTATTTACAAATCAACCTCCAATTGAATATTTTAAATTAATTCATTTGTTTGCTGTTGTTTGTGGACTATACTGCCCATATGCGGTACCTCTGTCAGCAGTGTTCGTTTTAACCAAAACTATTGTTTTCAAATTGTAAACGTATTTTTACATTTTCTTCTTAGATCAAAAGTAAAGCATAATAAGCATTCACAATCACAATATTAATCGAAACAATAACTTAAATAGATGTTTGTTATGTATTAAGAATCAGTGTATGTGTAGGGCCTAATGGTTTCTGTAGTAATTTGTTCGAAAAAAGTTTTTTTTCTGAATTTTTATATTTTCCAAAAAAATATAATTTCTCTTGATCTAACCAATTAATTATCTTTGACTTCATGCTATCCTTTTTCTTTATAATATTAATCGTCTTCGGGCCAGTTCGGTTTATCTAGTAGGTCATATTTAAATTTGGCTTGGGTATGTTTCACACATATTTCGCCCCCCTTACTTGAGGATGCTTGCAAAATGGTCACCCAAAATGGTTTCATTTCAATATTTAAATTATAACACATTGTCCGCTGCAATGTCAACTCCTAGGAAGTCTGCGTTGGTTATTTTGCTGACACTGTTTGGTTGCTATTGAGTGATTTGTATCTGTAAAATAACTGCAGTCATAATAATACTATTGTTAAAGCTGTCATATAGACTAAATTTAATTATTAAATATGAGAATTGTTCAATTATTTTTTTAATATTTAGCAGATGATAAATAACATTGTAATAAATTGGTACAAAATCCAAACTAGTTTTTATTAATTCTTGGAGGATTAAATCAATACTTCGCCTTCGGCTCAGCAGTGATTATTTTCTTTCCAATTTATAACAAAAACTAATATTATAGATTTCATATCAATTTATAACTTTATATTGCATGTATAATGTTAACATAACAATGTTTCGAACACTTGATTGTGAAATAAAAATATATTAGATAACTTTTTTATATAAATGAATGCTGAATATTATAATATCAGCATCTAAAAATTAATAGAAATTAATGTTACAAATTTTTTAACTACTAATAATATTGGCTATATAGTGTAACTGATATATATAATAAACTGCTATTACTTTTTATATGTAGAACGCTTTCATGATTTTTTTAAACATTTTTAAAGATAAATAAATCTAAGTCATGTTCACTGCCATGCCTTATTTTACTGCGGTGAATAAAAAATGTTGACTGTTTCTATAGATTTTTGTAAAAAACTATTATTTATCGTATTATTGATTAATTATCTGATTGGAAAACCTTTTTTAATTTTTATGGATAATCTTAAATAATAAATAGAAATATTTTTTTATTTAATCCGAAGGTTTTATATACTCATACTGAAAATATATTTACATAAAAAATAAATAAATAACTCTTTTCATCCAGATTTATCACGTCTTTATCAATGTTTTTTATATTTTCTGGTAAAATTGTTAAGGACCAAATTGTTCTAAGTATATGTACATCTTAACACAACTTTAGAGGTTTACATCAAACAAATTTCTTATTTTTTGTTGTAATACAAAATATAACATATGATTGTTTCCAGATAATTTGTGAAGCATACAGAAAATTATCCAAAATAAAATATTTTGCATAATTTGAGTATAATCCAATAGTTAGTCTATTTGTATTAGCTTATATGCCGAAACACAAGCTTCTAATATCCCTAATTGTAATTATATGCTTAAATTGTATTTATAAGACTTATATAAGATTAGTATTTATCGTAAGTATGTTTTCAATTTGTGAAAATAAAAGATTGTAAACACCATATTCATTTATTTAAAATGTTCACTTTCTTGAAATTCTACCGATTTATAAAATGTCATTTTTTATTCTTTCCATCTCTTATATATTTAATATCAAATTATATTTTAATATATTTATGTTTTAAGACGCTGCAAAGCATATTATATGTTTTATTTATTTTAATATTTTCGAATCATAATATTTTTGTAATATATAATTATTTAATACTTTAAAAAAAGAGTATTATCTCATTTTTTGAAATTATATATTTTATTTAAAATTATCTAAAGCTCGTATACTTATTGCAAGTAATAATTTTTTTCCGTATTCAGAAATGCACATTTCACAGTTATGCTAATTTAGTTTTTTGTGAAAATTAACGAGGCACATAAGTATCTTACAATTCTCCTTGAAATAGCATTAATGAAAATAACAACTGATGAATCTCTTATTGATATACAAATTTGATTAAAGAAACATATTGCCATATTTACTTCTTAATAAATGAAAGATGTAAAATGTATTAGAGCGTTATGACATTTCTATGGGACGCATTCATATATTCCATATTTGTAATACAAGTTTCCTTTATGAAAACATATGCAACTTCTCAAATATCTGAAACGATTTGTTCAATAATGAAATGAGAATCTAATATCATTTGCTACATATCCTGTAATACATGTATGGAAAAATATCAACTATAAGGTTCGTTACAGAGTGGAATTTTTCAATTATTTTTCTGAACAGCAGAATTTTCTTTATTTCTTCGATACTTTATAGTAAAATCGTTTTTTGTTACTAAACTGTAAGAGATGCTAACTTGCCCCTGCCATTTTTTGATAAGCTATCAATTACAGCAAATCATAAAAAATGGGAACTAGAGTAAAGACGAGAGAAAGTTGTTCTATAGGCAAACAGCGCACCCAACAACACACAACACATACAACCAGCCACAATACTAACTGAATGCAATACCTGTAGAAACGCCGACGTTTCGCTCTCCTTCATTATCTCAACACAAAGTTGGATTAAAGTTGTTAGCCGCCCCAGGAGAGCGGTTGACTGAGAAATCTGACTCTTGTATCGGTGCTCTTTATCCCTGCGCAGGGTCGCGGCATACTGGCGCAGCTCGACTTTCTTGCTCTCCAGGCTGGCAATTAACTCGTCAATTTGCCCTTCGATCGATTCCTGTTCAAGACGACTGTTTTCCTGGATACAATCCGATATATACAGTAATAAAAAGTATATAGTTTATCTATATAAAGAAGAAAAGAACAACTTGATTTTATATAAACACCGGAAAGTATAGCATTATGTAGACAGCTGTTATGCTGATTGTGTCGTAAATCAGTTCTCAACTAATTCAGTATTCCTCCTTATAAAACTTCAAGATAATTTGTTTATTTTTCTTTATCAGCATATAGTAATTGAATAAAATATTCATTAATAGAATAATTAATCTTTTTGATTATGGACTACATTGTAAACATGAACCAAATTATTAAAAAATATTAATAATGTTTTATCAAAAGCACATTAACTTTATTCAAAACAATTTAAAAGATATTAACTAAAAAAGAGCCAAGCGAAAAAAAAATTGAAGCGCAGCGGCCAAAGCTAAATATTGTATATGTTTTAATCGGGTACAATTCAATATTTAGTTACCAACCGTCAAAATAAATTTTGTAATTGAGCATAATTTTATGTTTCAACGTCAATGACGTCATCATTTGTCAGAATCAAAAATGTCATCGTGGCTATAACAAAAAATGCTAACAATAAAATAGTTCTTTTTTTATTTGATAAATGGTTAAACCAAAAAATACAAAAAATCTTATTAAAAATAATTTTTATATGGATTCAGTAAACTAATGAGAAAATGTTCAACAAAAATGATTAAATAATTACGAACGTATTATTTATTATATAATTAATTAATATTTCATCATAAATTTATAAGTGTCTGATAACATCAAAAATGGTCTCAGTTAAATGAACATTTATTTAAATTATTATTATCGAAATGGATTTCGAAAATGGCGCAAAATATATGTTTAAAAGGTATCAAATTGACGTCACTCAATTAACGTATCAAACCAACGTGAAAAATTTGTCTAAAAATTTCTGAAAATAATTATTCGATTATTTAATGCTCATTCGATATTTAACTTGTGTTTGAAAAGGTTAGATCAACCACAAAATGTTTTCAATTTTTATACCTCCACCCTTGTTTCCTTCCTTGTTTGACTGTTTTAATACTCTTTTGGTTTTTTGTGTTTAATTTATCTTAATTTAAAATTTCATAAAAATGGCCAAACATGGAATATAATTTTGACTTAGTTAGAATCTTAGATAAAATTAGACTTTAAAAATTATATTTCGATACACAGTTTCATCCATCGAAAATTTGTAAAAACTAATTTTGCTAGACATTACTTAGTGTACATGGCTGATTATATTTTATTGATGCTTACTTTTATTCCTGTAGGCCAAAATGTTCAAAGTGTTCTTTATAGAATATAATTTTTAAAAACTCAACTCTATTTTATAAAAATCCTTTCAATAGAATAATTACTCTATTTTAAATATTACTTTAGAGACAAAATAGCTACATAAACAAATATGTAAAGGATTTTTTTGTTATTTGTAAACTGAAATTTGCATTTAATTTTGAACAATTTTAAAGTATATTATATATGCATATTAATTTGCGCGTCGAAAATAATTAAGCAAAGTTTAATTTTTCTAAATAGTTCTACATATAATCCTTAATGATATATCAAAAGTCGTCAATTCGAGCAAGTTTTTATTTTATTTTATAGGCATAATCATTTTTATTTTGATAAATTAATTAGAAAGTGTCGTGCTATTATGCATGTGAATGTAGATCTATGTGATTATTTCAATTTCATTTATGGCGATGGCTTAATCATAGTTTATTGAACAATATTTCACTACTCGTACATAAAATAATTTCGGTTTGATCGATCTACCAATTATACACAACACAAATTCGATGTGGCAGTTAAAATTGATGACAAAGTAATTAAACCTATGTTCTGATATATAAATCGAAAAACAAAATTTTAAGAGTGATCAATATGCATTTTTAAAGGTTTATACAAAATTAAAAACCAATATGTCCTATTTATTTCCATTTATAATTTATCCCCAAAGTGTAGTGGCTTTGATATATTCTTCGGAAAATATTATTTTCTAATATAAGTTTTTCTTATAAGATACCATTCCATGTAATAAACAAATATTACATGATTTTTTATAAGTATAATAATAAATAGCATATATACCTAACTAAGCATGGCGACTAAATTTGCTAGAAAATGGTTAAATCATGATAAGAGTAGGCTAGTATAGAATACAGATCGCGAAAACAATAGGCCAGTTGGTTTAATATAATATTAATATTTATATTATATATAATAATATTGTTATATTAATATAATACACTGATTGGTTTAAATGTCACGCAAAAAATGTAAAATCATTATGACTCATCATCTAAAAAATATAATGACGTCATCATTATTCATCGCAGATACTTTTACGCTCATCATAGATAACTCATATCTAAGCACATCTCCCACATCACAACTCCTCGCAGCTTGGTAGTACTTAATATTATGCAAAAATACTTTAGCCAAATCTTTTGATATACTTTTCCATTACGGGTATTGATTGGTAGTAGCCTACTTGATAACTTTTGATTACCATTCAAAAATACATAAACTTTTATTTTTTTAATCTGAATGAATTTCAAAAATCTTTTTATCCATCTTCAACCACGTATTTTAGAAAATATTTCTTTGCATACTTTGTTATGTTGGTTGCTATTTTTTTAATATGAATGCAATATAATAAATGAATATTGTAGCTTTTGACTGTTCATTTAATTCTGATATGATTAGATCTAATAAATATGATTTAACAATTGCCCCTTTGAACAGGATTCATTTGTATCTTTAATTTCCACTTGCTTCTATATATATAAAATGGAAAGTAGTTAAACGTTAGGGTTTTAGACAATTTAACGTTTAGCGTTTTAGGAATATTTGATGTTTAAATTTAGTATTTTTATACATTATAAGTTTATGGAGTTTTATTTCAGGATTATAAAATGGCAAACTTTATCATTTAATGTGGTTAAACTTTATAATTTTGAAATTTTATGTGATTTAACTTTAGGATTTTGACATTTTATGGGATTAAAACTTGGATTTTGAGGGGGTAAAACTTTATGTTTTAATGAGTTAAACATCAGGATTTTAGGATTTTATACTGTTAAACATCAAGATTAATTTTAGTTTAAATTGAATTTTATAACATTAAATTTTATAATTTGAATTGGTAAAATTTTAGGATTTTTCGGGATTAAACATAATATTTCGAAAAAAAAATTATTTAATATATGTTATAAAACAAAAAATATATAACTGTTAACACGAAAACATACTGTAGTTTTATCGTGGAGCGCCTTTATTGTCCGTATAAATGTAGCGCCCAATTTTGCCTTTTCAGCCAGTGATTGAAGCGCGCGAGATAATTCTTGCTGGATAAAGAAATAATGCAAAATAGTAAAAATTAGAAGTTGTTGGACAAATATTTCTATTAAAAATTAGTTACATCTTTCAAAACACCACAAAACAGCTACTTAAATTATGAAAATATGATTACATTTTTATTACATATGTCTATCATTTGAGACAGAAATATAAGGTTTAATTTTTACAGTACAAATTTCACTGTTATCATTCACAGATAACACTTTTTAGAAAGTGTTTTTATTCAATCAATCAATTATATAAATCATTATACTTAATGTTTCTAAAATTTCACATGTCTTTTTTTAATATGCGAGCATCAGTTTAACATAACGTTATCATTATATTCCTCTTCACCACTCTGTGAATGAATTATAAGCGGAATCAACAATTCAAAGCGATTCAGGTAAGCGAATTGAATTTAAATATTATCTCAATATTAGAGTGTAATATTTAAACTATAAATGCTCAAATTATAAATCACTCAAAATATTCAATTATATTTCATATATTTTAAACAACGAATAAAATCTCTGTAGAATAGTTAGATAACAGTTAGGATTAAAAAGGATTAAAAAGGATCTTTCAAAAAATCACGTCTCTCGAATAAACAGATTTATTGCAAAATTTTATTAAACTTTTTATTTATTCAATTTTATTTTATTTTACAAATAGGACAGGGCTATTATTCAAGTATTGAAAATTCAGTTAAATAAATATTTACAGAAAGGAACATTTAGTTTCATAAAAAACTGTGAAACCTAATTAATAAATATTGATAAATTAATAAATAATATTGTAAACGTAAATTATCAACAATAAACATTAGCAGATTCCAATCAAAAAATTTTTTAAATTGCGAATGAACATGTGCTTGCACTGTGTGTTTTCTTTATAAATTTTTCATTGATAATAAAGTATTTTTTCATTATAATATGTTCATTGATAATAAAGTCTGTACTATTGAACGAAGTTTAACTCTTGATTGCAGAATTTTACATAAGTTTTAAGGTTTCGAGCTACAAACCATGAATTCCCAGTTGTGCCTGTTGGAGAGAACACGGTGCAAACTTATATTAAGAACACTTTGGGTGAAGCAGGATGCAGAGGATATGACACTCTTCCTATGAAGAACTTTAATTCTACGTTGGACTGGAATTTCACAACTTTTACATATACCACTTTACGTATACCACAAAATATTGTCAATAAGCAGAGTGGTCCCTCAAGCGCAGACGTTCGTGAGTATAAACATATTTCAGCATTACATGAGAATGTAATTGTGGAGATTTCTGTCGATTGTGTCGATTGTGTCGATTTCTGGAGAAGGTGGTTACAGTAGTCTGACTGTGAGGACTTGTTCAACCAATCAATCAACAACTACCGCCGTTATGCAGCCGTTATGCAACCAAAGAAGAAACGACACAAGATGCACGTGTCAGTTTGTTTAGTTGCCAAAGATAACATAAAATTTCAACAGATTTTATAGTGATACGTATAAGTATGTGGTATCCAATGTGTTTTTTTGTTGAAATTGTTCAGATATTTATCATTTTTCTATCAGTTAATTTATTAGCAATAATTATGTAATATGGTCATTGGTGCAATTTTTGTTTTCTGACTGTTATTGCATTAAATCATCTGTTTACAAAAGATAATTAAATTATAGTTAGTTCACAAAAAACGGTGACGAAATGACTTATTTTATTGAATTCATTAAGTTACTCAAACACAAGTGTATCCGATGAAACATAAAATATAGAATAATTTTTAATAATATTAATATTTAATTAATATTAATATTATATTAATAATTAATATACAATAATTGAAATTAATCAAATATTATTTGTATTAATTGTAATCCCGAAAATGTTTTTCATCATTACAAACTTGTGATAATGTTATTCAACGTTAATTAACTACATACAATAATATTAATAAGTAACCTTTTGCTTCATTATATACTAACTTGCATGCTCCAAACTGTTCTAATTTGAATGTTTATCATTTAGTCACTAGACCTGGTATAAAAATATCTCTGTGAAAAAACATATACGGATCGCCAGCTTTTTAACTATTTGCGTGCGTTTTCGTGATACAAAATCTCAAAATAGCGCTACTAAAAGGTTTTGAAGATTGAAACTATTTTTTCCGAAATCTATAATGGAAACACTTTAATACATTTTATAGTTATTTATTACAAAATATAAAAATATAAGCTTAATTTAGTTATAAAATCACGATAATTGGTTTTTGAATAATCATCGCAAACTCTCATATTTACTTGTATTTTTTTATATTTTTATAGAACACGATATTGTTTAATGCAGAATAAAGTTTAATGCAAAAATAAATAGTATGACGTATCGACATCGGACATTGACCTTAAAACAACATAATAAACCTAATATAAGAATAATTAATCAGACCCATGAACACTGTATATATATATAATTCCGTAAAATTTAACAAAATCTTAAAGATCGTTGTCAAATTTGGGAAGAGCACAGAATCTGTGATATAGCAAAATGTCTATGAATTTCCATCACGACCTGACCTAGATAGTGAATAGTCGAGCAATTATCTTTTAATTAACCTATTAAAAGCCTGTGCTACTAAATACATTGCAAATCTCCTACGGAGCATATAATTGACTTACAAAGTTAGGAAGGACTCATTAAATAGATTGTAAGCGACTATTAAGGAAAATATTTTAAACCAGTATTAAAAGTTTAATGAAACATATTAAAACATTTAACAGTCTAAAAAGAAAGTTTTCAAAAGTCAAAAAGAATTTAATAAAACGTATTTATCTATAACGTATGTATATTATATAAACGTGTATAATAAGTAAGCACTAAGCGCAGAGTCTGTACAAACAGCGGAGAGACAGAGCACTACCGGTTGCGAGCTATTCAGCTCTCATCAGGTACCCTAGTCTCCCTACTGATGACTGGAATGCAAGTAGTACTTGCTAAAACCCCAAACAAATAGTCAAAAAAAGCAATTTGAATGGTATAACATCAGAGATAGTAATTCGGGGATATCCACCAGCAAAAACCACATGATGTGAATAACAATAAGTAAGAACTTATTAACAAAGCACTATTGACAACTTTCCTGTAATATTTTTTCTTAATTTTGCCTCATAAAGCTAAAATGTTTTAAAAGGTTTCATATGTTTCCAACGTTTAAAAAATGTAACAATATTTTTGTACAATGTATCACTTAAGACAGTTAATTTAATAAAAAGTTATATTTTTCATGTAATAACTATTTTATTTTATTTATATACACAAAAAGATAGAACTAGTTTACCTCCTCATTCAAAATTTTTATCAGTGACATTTAAAATTATATATTTAGAATATTGAATAAAGTACTACTTGTGATTATAATTTTGAATTTAACAAAAATAACTGATTACTTTTTATATAAAATATTTATTACAAATGTTACAATATTTTAATTATAAAATTTAATTTGTATAAAGAAGATAGTAAATTAAATGAAACATTCACTACGTGTTAACAAACTCAAAATTTCAATATGGCCTTCTACTAGCGTATTGTTCTTGGGGTTCGGACGAACCGCCACTTTTTGCAAAATGTCACTTTTTTTAATGTAAATTTAAAAAATGTGAATGTAAATAAATATCAACATTTAATAAATTCTTGTCAAAACCTCGATTTTGTTAAACTAAACAACGACAACATAATTTTGTTTATATGGATCAACAAATACAAATCGCGTTAATTTAATATTTGACTTTCATGTTCCTTAATTAAGATACTCAATACTATATATTTTGTTACCTCCAAGGGGGGGGGGGGGGGAGGTGTTTATTAGGGTTTCTAAATTTTACATGTATTGATTATTTAAATTGTATTATTTGTAAATAAAGTATATGTGGTGGAGATACATTTAATTACTGACCTGAAATGGACTCTTTTTAGGGTTTATATCTTCAGTCTCAAAAAAGTCATTTTGAAATAAAATCGAACAACCACCTTTCGAGACAACGCAACACCACTGCCTTCATAGTGACCATAATCATGACATATTTTGATATGTTATCTATAAGTTTAAGATATAAAATTATTTGTTTTGCTTTCTTATAAATAATTAAATTAATTATATTTTCATATTTGTTATACATCAATATCATTCTAAAACATACTGATTAGATAATTCATTTTATTTGACCGTCTTAGAGATTCACGCTACTATTTCAGACAGGCTGAGTTAATAATTGGCATTTACCTCGTTTATTTCGCAAGGATCATTTTCATTTATACCTTTTGCAATTTGGAAACGTCAGCCGCCTCTTTCACATCATGGGCTTGGTGATTCTCCTCGCGACAGGCCTGGCACAGCACCAGCCGGCAGGTGAGACAGAACAAAGTGAGCGACTGTTTCTGGTGCCGGTCACAGGGAATCGGTCGCATGCGTCGTCTGTGGCGCAAGACAACTCGGCCATAAGCCGCCTCGTAGGTCGTGTGCCCCGTGAAGGGCTCCTTGGGGGGGTGCTGTTTGGAGAAACAGTCGAAGCAGTAGGCGAGTTCGCACTGTTCACAGACAAAACTGGCCTCGCTGCGACCAATAGTTGAAGGCGGACAAAGCTGACAGCTCAGCGGAGAGTTGAAGTCCTCATCGGAATTCGTGTAACGGGCTACCAACGATTCAAGGGCCCGATTCACTGGCAAATCTTTGAGCCCATTTTTTGGTAGCATTATTGACCGTTTACAAAGTGGACAGATCAGCGCGTAACTGTGGGTGGATGAGTTGGTAGTGTAATTATTGTAGCTGTCAGAACGAGAATTAATTCCAACGCCTGAATCGGACTCACTGGAACAGCTACCTTGGTCAGAGTCGGTGTGCTCAGTGGTGGAACTGAAACAATTTGCTGGCTGTTCATTTGCATTCATCAATAGTTGCTGGGAACAGTCTGTACACAAACTGTGGCCACAGGGTAACAAAACCGGAATTTGAAACCATCGCTGGCACTGAGGACATGTTAGTTCTGGGTCCAACTTACGCCGAGTTGTGTCAATGTTTGTTATGGAAGAATTCATTTCTAAAATCATAGATATCATACAATAAAACTGTTTGTTTACAACGGATGGTTTCAATATGTTTTGTTGAAGATATCAATCGCTAATTTTAAGAATAATGAAATAGTTCGTTTATTTGTTAGAAATATCGACCAATCACTTAACAGCATTTGTTATGCTATTTTATTCATTTATTTCGAAAATTTGAGCAAATAATCAAGTTGTTTATTGCTTTATATTGTCAACCTATCTAATATATTTGTCATTGCAGGTAATGTTATAAATTGTATTATTAATTATGGTCAGGCCCGTAGCCAGGATTTCAAAGCCGACGAGGAGCAAAAATAATTTTCGGTCGCAATGATTCAACAAAACTACAAAATGCAATATTTACTGCATTTGCTCGTGTGCTTTTATTATATATTTTATGATAGCACCATTAGATAGTGGCCTCGATTGCCTCAAACGGCTTAATTACTATAAATGTATTGTAGTGATATATCTAATATAACATAATATTAACCAATGTATCTTAGAAGTGCGTGGGTGTCCTCTCACATAGTTTTATCTAATTTCACATGGTCTCAGAATGCCTTTTGCATAAAATCGGATTTCACCTTATTTAAAAATATAAGATATAATAAAGGTTTATTTAATTCAAAAAATATTTAGTAAAAGAGTTGTTAAAATACTAAAGAGTTATATAAAAAATATTATTTATTGATGTATTTGTATTTAAAATATGATAAAAACGAACTGAAAAATACTTAGGAATTGACCAATAAATTACTATACATATATCCTTCGAAAATTATAGAATACAATGACCAGACGACCGACTAGCCTTTGTTTCAGTCGGACAAATTGAGCGGAGCTTATAATATTCTGAAGAAATAAGGCAATCTAAATAAGGCTTCTAAACAAGTCGATCTAAATACGGTAATCTGAACAAGTTGCATTTAAGTGAACTAATTACATGCTTCAATGGGATTACTTAGCTGAATTAATTTGCAGCAAGAGTGAGGCGAAATGAAATAAGACGATGTGATACGTAGCCCATGTAAATATTTTACTTTTATAACAAGAACAATGTCTGTATCGCTTTCTCTCGTCTTTGATTGATGCAGGCCAAACTAAGTTCGTTGAAATAAAATATAATTAAACAGTATAATTTACCTTCTTTTTTAAATTTACCATATTTTACCCTATTTATTTATTTTACCTAGTTTGCTTCATTTTGTTACCTAATGTAATGGTTTTTAAAACTGATTTTTGTATAGATTACCATATATTTGCATATATTGTATTTTATCTAAAATATATTAATAAAGTAATTATTAAAGTTATGACATCTTATTCAAGGTCCTAACAGAGATGCCGAACAGATTTGTGTATATACTGTATTAATCTACATTTTTTCTTTCTTTGTGGTCATTTTGTGTACAATTTTTTTATATATATTTAAATCAGCTTTTTAACCAAATTATAATGCACTTGTTACATTATACTAAAAAGTAGTATTTTTTAATAATATTATTTTCTAATGAAATAATTTATACTAATTCTCAGCGAGTTTTACACTATACGTATATGGTTCTTGCTCATGTTCATTTATAATTTACACAAATGTTGAGAATGAATTCTGCATACATATAGTTCACAATATGATATTTAAATATATATAGTTGTAGAAACTACTCCTATATCGCATCTCATTTATATCATTGTCATTCAACTAGTATAATATTTTTATACCAACATATTTTATGATTTTTATTTAAATTTAGGAAACCTATCAGTTGTCCATGCACTCTTAGTATTTTATTTACAAAATTCCACCCAACGTACGATTATTTAAACAAAACTTGATTCGTTTTATGGAAATTTTGATTATCATTCATTTGAAACTATATTGTGTAAGTAAGTTCACGCAGTGACATTAAGTTCAAGCAGTGACATTAAGTTCACGCAGTGACAGTAAGTTCACGCAGTGACAGTAAGTTCACGCAGTGATAGTAAGTTCACGCAGTGACAGTAAGTTCACGCAGTGACAGTAAGTTCACGCAGTGACATTAAGTTCACGCAGTGACATTAAGTTCACGCAGTGACATTAAGTTCACGCAGTGACATTAAGTTCACGCAGTGACAGTAAGTTCACGCAGTGACAGTAAGTTCACGCAGTGACAGTAAGTTCACGCAGTGACAGTAAGATCACGCAGTGACAGTAAGTTCACGCAGTGACAGTAAGATCACGCAGTGACAGTAAGTTCACGCAGTGACAGTAAGTTCACGCATGTAAAAACCAAATGGCTGTTCAAAATTTAGCTTTTTCAAATATCAAATTTTATTTACTAATACTGAATAAAGGAAATGCATAAAATATGTAATTATTTTGGTTATGAAAAGTAAGAATTCAAAATCAGGTAATCAGCACATTAGTCAGTGTCAGATTTTTCGTTGTTCTATAATAATAGTTGTTTATCTGTTGTTTGGCGTTTTTCCATTTTCAATTTAATGTTTTCTCTTCAATAACTTTTCCGATTGCTATTTATTTTTATATAAAATCAGCTCCGAAATCAGTATATAAAATGACAGATACTCAGTGTACTAAGCTTTCGACTAAGCTGACCAATCATTTCCAACATGTCAACATGAAACATTTCGTTTTATTAAAAATGCATTTTTGTATAAATATATGTTACCTTTTATTATTTTTCATAATTTTCGACATTGTTAAAATGCATTAAGAGAAATTTCATAAATTTTTTATTAAAAATTTAAGATATAAATTAAATAGATATTAAATTTAAGATAAAAAATTAAGATAAACCGGGATAAATGAAACGAAACAAATTTTATAAAATGTTGAAAAAAATATTTAATATATATATATTTTTTTAATTATTATTTTTAATGTTGTAAAATTTTTATTATATAACTCTGAATTTATTTCTATTGTGCAATATCAAATAATTACCAATATCTAGTCAAATGTCACTAACCAATTTATTAAATTTATTTTATTTTACTGAAATATTTCGATAAAAAGGCCAGTCAGTGCCTCAAATTCGTTCAAATTAAATATTATCGTATGCCGTATAATACTATATACATGCATATATGTATATCATTTGGTCAAATTCATATTCAATTGATTTGTGAATATAACTATGAATTCAAATAAAAACAAAACGCAGAATATAGACGTATAGTTATTATATATATGTCAATATCTTGGTTTTGTTTCTATTTCTATATACAGAGCAACATTTGTAAACTTGGATTGCGAAATATTAGGAATGCCAAATTGGAAGAATAAAAATATAACTAAATTAGGCACGTCAAGGAATATAAAAGCTATTGTACAATACCACATCGATTCAAGGCAGCATCATAACACATCATATGCTATAGACAGGCGGCTGACTTTACGAATGGTTTTATCACTATAAGGTGATAGTGTTTGTTTTAGTGTTAGCCGTTAGTTTTACATACATATGTTGGAAGCGCAGAAGGGCCCGAATATCTTTGGTTCGTCCTCGCCAATAATATAAGCAATTGTGTCATTATTTTTTTGCAAAGTTTTTAATTTTAAATTATTTTGTTTATATTTTCTAAACGTTATATAGATCAATTAGTAGCAGTTCGTTTTAATTGTTTTTGTAATTATACATTTCTATAAATATTATCATCGAATAATGTTGGTCAAATGGACGGTCTTCTTGTGTTTGAAAAACAGTTGGCTGGTCGTTGTTGGTTTTCTTCAACATGATCGACTATATCGTCAAACATGGGATTCTTCAATGTAACCTGCGTGTTACGCGATAGTCGCAGAAGAGTTTTATAAAAAAACACAATTTGTCACTTTTGTATCCTAAAACAAACTATAAAGTTAAAAATTAAACTAGATTTTTTAAATTCTATATAAGTTGTTAAGAATACAAAATTTATATTTCAAATTCTTAAAATTAACTCCAAGTTTGGACAAACCCGGTTTATAACAACGGCGTTAGAGTTAGAATCCACATAACAATATTGTTGTTTTATTTAAGTTTGTAAAATTAACAATAACAATAACACCTATAGAGATAAAACAAATTGTAAAGTCGAGTAACATAAATAATGGATTTACTATATAAACATCACGGCTACTATTTTAGTAAAAGGGCAAGAAATGTTTATAATTTATATAACCTTACAACTTTTACCATTTGTGCACTAAAACTTATTATAAACTCGGACTACATGTTATCTCTACAGGTTATTATAGATACACTGTAAAACTTTTATTATATATTTTTAAATAAAATTTAATTGATAATTTCTTACTTTTTAATGCATTAAAAAGTGGGCATCTATTACAAGTAATGGGTGACGCATGCATTTCTTGTAATGCATATTATCCTTTAACAACAACGCATAAATATGTTTAATGGTAATGCATTAAAAAGTAAGAAATTATCCATAAAATAAATAACCCTTTTTAGAAACATGCATTAAAACATAACTATTATGAAAAATGAAAAATTGAAATGAATTTGAAAAATGAAAAATGAATTTAAAAATTGAAATGAAAAATGAAAAATTCTTAAAACTAACATCTACTGTTCAGATAAACCCGGTTTTAACACATTAATTTTTTGGTTTTTAAAGATAAACTTTAAAAAAATTGTTTACACCTGTGTTAAAAATATCATTAAAATCTGAGAAGTCGGTTGATATTTATTTTATTTAAGTTTTAAAATTTACGTAACCCACTGTAAAAGGCGTCATCGGGCAGATATCGGGTTAATATCGGCTGCGCCGAGTCAAAGCGACAGTGTAAAAGGTTCCGACTGCCCGAAGAGTAGCCGCGCGATATCGGCAAAAAGTGTGGTCAATGATACGATAAAATTATTTTTTATTTAAAAATAAATGCATTAAAAAATATATATATATACTTTTAATACACACATTTCGTTGTTTTCTGCACATATATTTAGAAGTTATCAAATAAACCAAAATGATACTTCAAGAGTATACTATAAAGGTGCATTTTCAATAAATATATCATATATTATAGAAAAAGCTGATATTTTAAATACACAACTAGCACGAAAATTGAAAACAATCACTGAGAATCATTGTCCCCAAATATATCCTGAAGACGATCTAAACCGATCAGCTTTTATTTACCTTTATGTGAGTTTATACGTTTATATGTATGGATTACTATTTATGTAACGGGTATAACAACCTTGGAAGCATCACTATACTATTAGAAAACTTTTTGTAATGAGAATTATTGATTCTTACAAGTTCATTGCTAAAATTAAAACATTATTTCTTCAAATTTAAAATACATGTATTAACCGCAACCACTTTTCACTTTGTATATAAATACCTACAAAATATCGGAAGTTATTACCCGAATAATAAGTCTATAAAGAAAACTTAGAAATCAACTTTAACCAATTTTCCACATTAAATCGTTACAATTGCAAATATTAATGTTTTTAAATTATTTAATATAGATTGAGTAATAAAATTAAATTAAACTAAATTATAATTTTATTTATTTATATTGAAATTTTAAAAATCTTTAATAAATGGAAATATTGTCTGATTGTCCAGAAATATAAGTTTTTGAATCAAACAACAAAAAAAGTACTTATCACTTTAAAATAATACAAGTAGTATGAGAGTGCGCGGTCTAGTTCACCCCCCCCCCACCTGAACAAAATGATTTTGAATTTTCGCGCCAACAATTTAAAAAAAATTTTCAGCCAATCAGAATCGAGTATTTGTTTTTTTGGTTGCTGTGGCTTCCTATTAGCCGATTTAAACAAGGTCAAGGTCGTTTCCGACTAATTCAAGGTCACTGATTTCGATTTTGCTAATTAGAAATTGATCAGAGGTACCCTATTGATAGTAATCGATCATTCAAGTACAATTATTGATTTTCCACCAGTACGATGCATTATGGCCATGCAAAGTCCGATCCGG
>JAUZND010091742.1:0-15084 GCA_034780555.1 Coelogynopora nodosa
GTGTCCCCATCTCCACCTCTAGTAAAGGCCAGCTTGTGTCCCTATCTCCACCTCTAGTAAAGGCCAGCTTGTGTCCCCATCTCCACCTCTAGTAAAGGTCAGCTTGTGTCTCCATCTCCACCTCTAGTAAAGGCCAGCTTGTGTCCCCCTCCATCTCCACCTCTAGTAAAGGCCAACTTGTGTCCCCATCTCCACCTCTAGTAAAGGCCAGCTTGTGTCTCCATCTCCACCTCTAGTAAAGACCAGCTTGTGTCCCCCTCCATCTCCACCTCTAGTAAAAGCCAGTCCTCTGACTCGAGCCTCCTCCAACGAGTCGGTCGGCGAGCAGCGCCTCCCCACCGGCGAGGACAGCCACGGCCCTCACTCGTCCTCCTTCTGCGCGGACTCCTGTCTGCACACTCTGGCCTGGCCGGGCGTTGAGGTTGGTCTGTGCATGCGTGTGATACACGTCGTTAGTCTTCCGCTCAAGTTGGCGCTGGCGCTCACAACACCGGACTGTCGGCGGGTGCGCTGGCGGCGCTGGTTCTGGGTCACCTTCGTGATGGCCTGCCTCTGGATCGCTTTCTACTCCTACCTCATGATCTGGATGATCACCATCATTGGTAGGTGTTGGTGGGTGGTACTATGGGGAATGTAGGACTTTAGAGACCTCTTTTATATAGCAGACACAGGGCAATTGAAGGGATTTGAATAATTTTGATTGAAACTGAAGGCAAAGTTGGGTAGTTAAATTTCTTTATTGAGTCCCAAATAATTTATTGTTATTTTAATAAATTGTTATCGAAACTCAGGATATTTCAATCTTTAATGTCTTCTCAAGGAAAACTTTGAATTAAAAAAAGTTAAATTTTCAAAAAATGCTCATCTGCAATAAAATTCGATTAAGGGAAAAAATCCTAATGTGTTTGCTCTCCTCACTCATGTACTGAACTTCTTTTTTTCTGTTTCAGGTAATTGTTTTATAAGGAAGATATGATAATATATTAATAATATGATTATCATTTAATATCCATTAATAATTTGTTTTATTATTTAAAATTGCATTTTTATAAATCATCAAACCAAATTAGTCTAATAGTCTGTTAAACAATTGAAAGTCCTAAAATAAATAAGCTACGTGACTAATTTTGATTACATTTTTCTATGTTAAAATGTAGAATATTATATAACAAATATCACTGTACTACTGCCATTTTAACTATATTTGTTTTATTTTTTATGAATATTTATTTATACTTCGTACGTTACATTCTCGTTTTATATTATTGGTGAGCATACGATTTATTACAATTATGTTTGACAACAATAAAACTTAGTATCAACAACTGTTTATGGATCATAATATCAACATTTCATACCTTGACTATATACTGCAACACTTTCGCCGACTTTCATCAGAAAGTATTGCAAACATCTATGTAGAGTGCAATTTCTGCTCCACACCTAAATAAACCCCGATAGCATTGCTTTGCAGCGACAGCTGCCAGCTTGATCACTGCCTTCAGGTCACACGAACAGTCACATTCCTCGGGTTATTAACTCATTCTCTTCTGCTTCTCTGACATCTTGACTCTGCTTATACAGTCAGGCATCCCAAGTGTCTTCGCTATAGATTATTGGATAGTGACCCTGCTATAGTTTTGTGTGACATAATATTCTATTTAGTTCAACACTCTCGTGCAAGACTGCTGTCAGTTTTACCTTTGTTTAGAAACTTGATGGTTTACATATGTTAGATGAACTGAGACTTTATGTTTAATTGATTTATTGCCTTTTTATACAATGATTAACAAGGTGTCATTGTAGTTTGACTTAGGCTAGTTGTTGACGTCATTATGAGTTGTGACATATTTTGGAATTTGGTGTTCATTAGAGAACTATGCGATCTTGTGTATTTGTTAATGATTATTTCCACAATATAATCTTCTTTCAATTTTTATTTTTAGTATATTTTCTGTGAATAATAATTATAATTATTTATAATAAATTTAAATCCTATTATCTTATTACAGACTATTTCCTTTTTCTAACAATACATTTTGTTGTATTATTTATATACATTCATATATTTCTTAATATTATCTTGTTTCTCTTCTATTATGTCCCTCTACTGTATCTCATAACAATATTTCTATTGCTTTCTTCACACTCGCACGCGCGCACCTGCACACACCCTTTCTCATTATAAACTCTATTTTTTCTCTTCGGTTTTTATGTCCTCCAATATATTTTGATTTCTCCAGTTTATTTATTTATCCTTCCTCATTCTTTCATTCTCTCCTCTCCTCTCTCCTACCCTCCTTTCCTCTCCTCTCCTCTCCTCTCTCCTCTCCTCTCCTCTCCTCTCCTTCCCTCTCCTCTCCTCATATACTCTCTCATTATCCCAATCTCTCTCTCCCTCCTCAGTATCCCATTCTCTCTCTCTCTCCCCCTCCTTGGTATCCCATTCTCTCTCTCCCTCCTCAGTATCCCATTCTCTCTCTCTCTCTCTCTCGCTCTCTCTCTCTCTCTCTCTCTCTCTCTCTCTCTCTCCCCCCTTGGTATTCCATTCTCTCTCTCCCTCATCAGTATTCTCTCTTTCTCTCCCTCTCAGGTCACACAGCAAGAGTGCCGGACACAGTGATGGGTCTCATCTTCATTGCGGCTGGGTCCAGTGTCCCTGACGCCATCGCTTCGGTTCTCGTTGTCCGCGAAGGTACAGTAGGCTCTAGTTTACCCCAAAAGTGTGTTGCTAGCTGGAACGAATCGACTGTATTAACTAAACAGGTATCTATAATATGTTCTTTCAGGTCAGGGTGACATGGCGGTGTCCAACGCAGTGGGCAGTAATATCTTCGACATTCTGTTGTGCATGGGATTTCCCTGGCTATTGAAGACCCTAATCACCCAGGAACCTATTCAAAT
Source organism: Coelogynopora nodosa (assembly GCA_034780555.1). Taxonomy (NCBI): domain Eukaryota; kingdom Metazoa; phylum Platyhelminthes; order Proseriata; family Coelogynoporidae; genus Coelogynopora; species Coelogynopora nodosa. The sequence goes on from JAUZND010091742.1 coordinate 2,905, forward strand.
CCTTTCCAGAGGTGAGCCGTGGTTCTTCCGGTTCTGTAGTGATTGGCAGTAAAGTTGTATTGTTTTCTACTGTGGTATCTGATTCTGCAGATGATCGCAGATCTGTACTTTGGTTGTACCTTTAAAAAATCGTATTAGAATATTAGAATTACCTGTGTTGTGCTAAAAATGCTGACAATTTTAGTCGACTTTAGTTCAAATAGAATACTATATATTTATAAAATTACATAACATTTTAATTTATAGATTACACGGAAACATTTTGAATGTTTTCAAATATTTTACATTAACAATTTTTTAGTGATTTAATAGTGATAACTTTATAATTTGTTTAAAATATCGAATGTTTCATAATCATTGGGATTTCATTCATGTACAAATTTCGTGATTACATTTGTAAAATGTTATATATAATTTTATTGTTATGCGTTTGGGCTATGTCGACATCAAATATCCTAAACACACATGTCAATTTTGAATTTGAAGTATTGTATACGTTACAATGGAGGTGTATTACTATGTGTGTTATTCAAATCTTACAATATTTTAACCGTTATTGGTCACGTAATCCAGAGTCACGGACGTCAAAACCGGATAAAACCAGTTGAATATTGATTACATTAAAAAATATATATTAAACTTATTCAATTACTGGATTATTTATATTGAGTTTTGTGTGTTGTATATTTTTCTATTTACTTATATAATTTGTTTTATTTATTGGATTGACATATTGTGACAAGTGCGAGTTATATCCAGGTCGTAAAGGCGATTTGAGCGATGTATTTAATCGTTCTCTCTCTCTCTCTCCTCACCTCGCCTCCCCAGGCCTCGTGTACTCGACCATGACCCTGCTGAGTACAGTGGTGATCCTGCTGGTGGCCACTCACGCCAACAAATGGCGACTCACCAAGCCTTACGGTTTCTTGCTCCTGCTGGTCTACGTCGCCTATCTGGTCCTCTGCTCGCTTTACGAACTGAACATCTTCGGTCGTGTCCACCTGGACGCGTGCCCCTTCCTCGACTAGTGTGTGTCGGCCGGTTAGGCAGCTCAATGACAATGTCTCCTTGTCTTTGCGGGGGGTCGATATCAACGGGAACAAACGGGGGGAACTCGTATTAGTATCACTATTGGAGTGATACTATGTTCTGTAACCAATAGCTGGACTCCCATTTTACTTGGAACATTTTAAAGAAAGGAATGGTTTTCTTCAAAATAGTCAAAACTCGCAGTAAAAATTGTGTTAAAAAATCAAAAATTTAATTCGTCTAATTAGGTATTTAATTTTTTGTTGGGGAATGCTATCTGATAATGCCGGTTATTTATTCTGCCTTATTGCAATAAAAAACGCAGTAATTTTTCTTTACTACTGAATACATAATTTTGTATTAAAATGAATATATATATTATGTTAAAACCATTACAGATAATGTTTTTCTTCCTTCTGTGGGAGACTTGCAAATACATATATCATCAATATGAATTATTCAATACATATGACTCTATTCTTTCCTCTATTCCTTTACAAGTTAGTTCATGTGGGCAGAATTTTTCTTTTTTTGCAACAATTGTGGGAACAATATATATATTTCTTTTATCTATTTCTGTATCTTTCCTCATAGAGGTGTGTGGGTGGGTGTGTATGTTTATTTAGAGTTTCATTTGTTTTCATTAACATCTCTTGTTTTACTTTGCTAGCCCTGTTTATATTTAGTTGTTATTGTTTGTTAACTAGTTATATTTATTTACAGTCTACTTTGGTACCCGTGTACCACAAAGACAGGAATACATCTGATAATGAATCAGACTTTGCCTTAAGTCGTATGAGTTATAGACTTATTATGCAATAAATTCTAGTCATGTAAAAGTACAATTTATATATACATATATCTTATGCCTCTTGTGTGATATTTTTTGTTTGCTGCAATGTTTTCTACTTTGTACATTTTGAGTAATTGTAAAAGCATTCCTCTTTTTTTCTAGCTTATGAACCCTTTCTCTATTGTTTTAAACTAGATAAAATCGATCTTAAGTAAGCTTTGTTTATTCGAATTCATCTCAGCAGGATGTTGTGCACATTGGATATTTTTTACAATTCATATTATTTTACTCTGTGATATATTATATTATTACTCGCGATACACATTAGTATACGAATGTCATTACTTTTATAAAAGGCACAGGTTTTTGGATGTTTCATATATAATATGAAAATTCTAATATACACATATATTTTTCTTTTTATACTTTTAACTGTATTTATGGGTAAATCAAATTGTATTATAATTTCGTACCAGTTTTGTTTACCCTTCCTTCATGACATACGAAGTTATTATCATGCAAAAGAAACTCATAAATGTTAAAATATCTGGTTTGATACAGTAGCTTTTATATGGTCATAAATATAATAATGCACTTTATTTTGTTTATGTATATCGAGTCAAATAATAAGGGTCTCTTATTTTTCATTCCTTGTATGATAAAAAAATAAACGTATTTGATTCGAGACTTTATTTTTATAATGTTGTTTCTGTTTGTTATTAAAGTTAATGTCATGCACCGCAAATTTGACGGAAACAACTTTCAGTGAGCTTTTTAAATAGTAGTACGGGTAGGGTCGATTTCGAAGCTCTTACGTAATCGGGATCATCAAGAGGCCATGTGGTCATGACATTTTGAACCCCTCTCATCCCTACCATCCAGTCACCTCCCCCACTCCCACTACACCCCTCACTCACCACAACTAAGATTTTGTTTTTGATTGTTGTAATTAAAGCTAGGTCAAGGTCGTTCCTGCGTAAATCAATAATCTGAGTTCTATTCTACTATTTAGGGAGTGATCGGAGATAATGTTACGGTACTTCAAGCTCTTACCACTAACGGTCGTACTCATTTGTAATATATGTTATATTTTGTTACGTGTTAGACATTTGTAAAATTAATTTGATTATTTAGAATGAACAACATTATAAATATTGAATTTATTTCTATAATATTTCATTTTGAGTAAAATACAATTATTATATATTATACGTTCTTCTGATCAATTAAATCATTTTTTAAATTTATGATGATATATTATCAGTGTCCGTTGTGTTCTAGTTTGTATTAATTATTTCCGATTGGTCATATAAGGGATGCTGTTATATAAATCGTACAATTTGAATAAAATTCAATATATTTATATTTCAAAAGTATATAAATATTTATTAAAATTTTTCCTCATCAATTTTAGATTATCTCTTGCAGTATCTTTTTCGTTCTATATTGTCCTAATTGTTTCATATTGAAAATTTAAATTGATTTTTACCATGTTATTATGAAATTTAATCGATCTGTGTATGGTTTTCAAAATTTCGATGGTCTACCATTTGCATTGTGTTATTTTTTAAATATATTTTGCATATTATATAAATACGTATTTGGGCTCACTTTTGCGACTCTAGAGCATGTTTCAGAGGGAATATCAAAATATTCCTTATTGAAATCGACAAACAGGGAATCATAGAAAACGAAAGACAAATATATAATTTATGGGGTAGGGAGGTCAAAATCGAGCTACAGAATCGACCCTTTCTATACTACTCTGGTTTATTTATTTTATAAAAGAATAAATGCTTCGACAACAGGTTTCTTAAATTACCACGAGCGATGAGATGTCTATGCAACCAATTTATTTTGAAACCTACTATGTATATTGATTCCTATAGAAAATAAATTATCTAGAACGTCGTATAATATAAACTATTATTATGATATACTATGATATTATCGTAACTTTTTAGATTTTGATATCTGTGTAAAAATAGCTTTCTCTTCTAATTAGTTACTCCGAAAAATATGTTATTTATCTGATCTGATCTGATGTTTTCAAAGTGTATTTTTGTATTTGGTCATTGTAATAAATTTCAGAAAATTGCCTTCAGAATAAGTTTTGGAATCAATAATCTGTCAAAAATCTTCACTAGGTATATGCGAAAATTTAGACAAGTACTTGATCACATTCACCCCTTCTTTTACTGAGTCTTTCGGACATTTTTTATCAATTCGACTATATTAGTATGCTTGTTACTTATTATATATATATATTTTTTAATATATATATTATATATATTTTATATTATATATATTTTATATTATTTATTATATATATATTATTATATTATATATTAATTATTCATTCATTCATTCATTCATTTGTAATTTACTTCTTTAGTGGAGTTATCAGTTTCTGATCACTGCCACTGTAATTAATAATTGACAGGAATAATACCCGTAACAATTTCTCAAATTAAATCGATATTATATTAATGATGGCAAATTATTTTTGTAATAACCTTATATAATAACCCTAGTTTTATAGAGACTTATTGTCGGGAGAAAAATAAATTTTTAATTAAAAGAAATAATAATTTATAACTAAACTTCAGAAAGGTCTAACAAAAGGAATTAGCTAGGTTAATGTGCTATCATCAAACCACAAATATAATTTAAAATTTGTTTACAATCCAAACATAGCTTGTACTCCATGGAATTGATTGGAACCACCAGGCAAAATCAGCTCACCAGATAGAAAGAAAAGTAAAACTGGCCTGGAGTGCGGCAATATGGCAAGTCAAAAGTCCGAAAAGGCAGAATAATAATTGGGGACATGCTGGATCATAAAGAAGAACACGTGTAACAAATTATATATATATATAAAAAAGAAAAGATGACTAAACAATGGTGCTAGACGTTGGACCCTCAGCGGCAGTTTACCGGTTTGTGTGCACACAACCATTGTTTAGTACCTATTTAATTAAGTTATAAGATACCATGTAATCTATAGTAGAATTGATAAACTTTGAATTGGATTTACATTTTGAAATGATGTTGTCATTACATATGAACCATGTGTTACCAGATTTTACATATACAATGTTGTGGCCATTACTTATTGGTAGATGTCCCTATAAGCAACACAATATAAAAAAATCAATTAGACCAACATACATACCAATTCTACAAGATTGAAAGATAAAAAATCGATCTATATATCCTCTAAACTTTTGAAAACTTTGCAAATATAAATACAATCGCATCAAGACTTTAATCAAAGCTGTCAAACATATGAACACAAATACCTTTGAACTTCTTTTTATAATGGTTCAAGGTCCAACCGTCTTTCATGTTCTCAAATCATTCATCGGGGTTGGTTATTTCAATACGTCTAGCTGCAGATTTATTTGTTAACTGTGACCACGACTATGATACAGTATGTACCATGGCGCGGTTATTGCAATAAATGGTAAATATTCTATGAAGTGAGGGTGAAATGCAATAACCAAGCCACAACTATAAATGGTAGTACAAATACAGTCAAGATCTGTGGATAATATGTAGTTGTACCTACGACATTGTGGTTTAACAGAATAACCTTTTTTGAAAAGTAGTTCAGAGATGGAGAACTTCTTGACGAATGAATTGCCCCCATAACCGATGTTTCTATTTCATGAAGAAGGTAGTAAAGAGTGTGCTGGAAGGTCTACATGTATGCTAGAACATAACTGAGAGTTGATCTATTCCGACCTACTATTAGTTTTGACATGAACTGCATTGATGTAGATGCGTTAGTTTAACCCAACAATTGTACCATTGCATATGTTTCATCTCTACCTTTAATCAGATGCAATATATGCGTTATATGTTTTGCAAAAAATATATTTATAACATTTGAACTCCTTTTTTATCTTAATGCTTCTGCTGGACTATTAGTTATGACCGTCTATATGCATTTCTTATACTTATGAAGTGAACTTAATTTATTTACATAATGCTCTTTCTCTCTCTCTCATTAGTTGGTACTTGTCTACTATATTGAATTCATACGAATAACTGAAGGGGAACAACTTGTATGCCACAAAATGTTGGAATGCTCACTAATCCATTTACCTTTTTATTTTTCAAAACGGTTAGTAACCCTCAAGAAAACTTTATTTTCCTTGTTTGAAATGTAAAAACTCAAGTATAGATTGTTTTTTTTTAAAAATCAGTAAACGTTTTAATTATATTTTACCAAAGTTATTTCTAAATTCGATGTTAATTATTAGTAAATTTATTATTAATATTTAAAATTAATTTTTCATTTACTGAAAATATTTAAGCAACATATGCAAAAAGGTTTAAGCAAAATCAAATTTAGACAACATAAAACCACGTGAAATGAGATTACATATATAATTTCACCAATAAAATTCAAATTTAATAGTTGCCTTGCATAATAGCATTTTCGTACGCGTATATATATATAGTCTCAGGCAAATTAAACACACCTTTTATAGGCTACTGAATACGCACACAAGGCGCAGAATATAGTCCGCATATAAAAAGCACAATACCATTCTAACTCAAAATCTATAACAAACACAGTGGTTGCTGATGAGCTGTAATTGCGTGTTGTGGTATATTTTATGTGCCAATCAAAACCATCATTAATATAGGTACTTTCTTCCATTGATGTAACTTTCTATCTCTGCTTAACAATTTTTCTTTTACTTACGTTGACACCACGAAGTCTTTATTTTGAACACATTTCGAAGCTTTTACTCAAATCGAAAATACAATTGTGTTCTAGCTGTATTCAGGCTGAATTCCAGCAAGATGTACAACGGAATATCTCATCCAGCCGATTCCACTCCGTATAGAAAGTAAGTTGTTAATTTTAATTTCAATGAAATCGATTAATCGATGGATTTAATGAAAGACACTATTAATCATTTTATATGATATTGAAAATTATAAGTTGAATTTTATAGTTAATCCAAGAATCACTTGAGTTATCTTCTTCAGATCTTACATATTAAAATATCTGAGAGTTTTATATTGAATTACAAATTTTATTCTTTTGTGGGGTTTGAATGAACCGTGTTGTTAATTCCGACCGACTATGGTTAATTTTTTAATGTTCTCGTCTATGATATATATTAGTACAGTCTGGTGGTCACTATGAAAATCTGGATTAAGGTGCTGACATGTGTCGTTGTTTCAAATTCCCCGGGTTGTCCAACCTTCAATGCTGTTTCCCATGACTAGCACCGTCTGATAGTGTCTGTGCTAAATGTGGACATTTTAATAAAAGCAGCTGTGGTTAGCGGAAGAGTTATCATTTCTGGAGCTGAAGCAAGTTGTTTTTTGGACATTTGATAGGTCCTCATAAAATCTTGCAGCAGACAAATAACAAGGGACTTTTGAGCTATAACATCAGCGATTTGACTTATCTTGTCTAGTGGATCACCTTTTTGCATTACTTTTATGACTGTGCCTTTTGCCATAACAGCGTACAAACAGGCAACTGTGTCGCATCCTGATAATGCATGGGCTGCCAGGATGTCTTTGACCAGGTCAATATACTTATGACCTATAGCAGCTCTGATAGCTACAGTCGATCGGGATGGAATCCATCCCCCATATACAATTGACACTTGATTTATAAGTTATATCTGTTATAAGTAATAATAGTGAATTAGCCACACACAATCATCAGAAGTGTTATCACATATGACTTTGATGCAGTTAAGACACACCAGGACCAGCTACGGAAAGAACTTCAGTGTAATCGAATTTGCATCCCCGTTAACAGATTTTACAGAGTTGATTTATAGATTTGTGTTAGAATTGGAACTCTATCAGTGACAATTAATCATTTTGCCCATTTTGAAGAGGCTGTTGCGGATTTCCAATAAGGTCAAATTAAATAAATAATTTATTTTTGTTTTCTGAAGCCAACAACGTGATATTCAAACACTGCAGAACACATTTGATGTCTACATCATAGATTTCTTATAAGCATAAAACACGCAAGTAAATAAGGATGGTATCAAACACATGTGTATGTAGCCAAAATTTAACTACTCTTTCCCAGATACTGACATGGTCACACATTTCTAATTAAAAGAAACATGAAAACTTGCGGGCCTTTCAATTGAAACTATTGCCGTTGTCGCATTCCGATCTCAAGTGACTCGTCAACATTTGATTCCTTTGAAGTAATCCTTCCAGTTGCAACGTTTGGGATATCTTAATTGTCAAGATTATGTATGTTGAAGGGGGATGCATAATTAAGTGTTGCCTGTTTATATTTTAGCTCTGCTTTTCTCGATCAAATGCATCGGCTATTTTTCGTGCTAGCATTTATTTTTGTGTGTCACAATACAGGCTCTGGTCTTGCAATCCTCACAGTTTGCAACATCAGTTGTGAGAATCGGGGTAAATAGGCACTATGCTATAAGTATAATAAATTCAAATTTTCTATTGAAGGATAAGAATGAGTAATTTTGTAATTACTATGAGCAATAGTGAGAAACTGAAACTACAGGTTGACCTCACCAATGCAGTTCAATTATTGTTGTGTGCTGCTGACCTGTTTAGTAACCTTTCGTATTTATTTTTAATTTAAAATGTTTTTATTATCGTTTTGACTCGACTATACTTACTTTTACTTTAAGTTAACTAATTAAATTATCATAAATAGAATCAATAACTGAGCACGATAGAATAAGCTAAGGCTAATATACTATAACAGTGTTATTCTCTGGTTATTCATTTATTACTGTTATCGTCAAAAATGATGAATCTATGACAAGTAGAAATTGAAGTATGATAGAATATGGTTTTGTCGGATGATAATAATCTTGAATATCTTAATTTCTCCCATGTGGCATCAATCAGATTAAAATTTACACCCTAAAATTACCTAGAATTGATAAAAAACCATGTTCCGTACCTTAACTCGAGGTTCAAATAATATTGGAAACTCACCACAAAATTGCAATTTGTTATATAGAGTTTTAACAATTAGTAGCCGAGCAAGGGTAAAGCGAAATGATTTTGAAATAATTTTACATGCGCTTTTTTACTGTAAAAATGTTCAGTGTTATTTGTTGCGGTTCTGTGAAGTAAATATCTTAAAACTAATTTTTAAGTAGATATATATATATGTATGTATACTATTTTAAATAATTCTAAGTAAAATATATATTATTATTCACTATAAAATAATATTAGCAATTGTTTATTTAACGTAGCATGACACATTCTTATGTGATGTAAGTGTTCTTTAATTGTGGATATTTAGATATCCAATTTTATAAAATTTCATTACACATATGGCTATTTTAGATTGGCCAATTTATTAACTCATATCAATTTCATTTAGAATTCATAAAAAATATAGTTATCAATAATATATAAAAAATCATAAGATCTTTACCATTATTGCTCCAATTTGTAAAATTATTTATTTTTATATTTACAATCTATGTTATACATTATTTTAATTTTATAAAAATGCAAAACTCTTGTAAAATAAAATTGTAAGATCATTTGTAATATAATGATTAATGTTTAATCTTACATATCATAATTACACGCAATAATAATATGATTTTTTTTACTTAAAAATATATTAAGACATTTTATTATTTTATAATAAAAATTATTTGTATTAGTAGGGTAAACATACAAAATTGATTTGCATTTTTTTTGAAATATGGTTGATTTTATTTATTTATTTACTTATACCTATATATAATATTATTTTAATGATTATTTTACAAATTGAAGAATGTAGAATCTTTGATAGATTTATTATAATATTTAGCCAAATAAGTAATGTGTAAAAGATATTTAAAGATAAATGCAGCGTTAGTTACCTATATAATTGATAAATACAGATGACATGTCAATATCTCCATCTTGATTATAGTTATACATCTTTAAGTTTTACTTATAAATGGAACAAATCTGAAGGTTACATCTATAAAAACTACGCACACTTCCTCTGATGATAGGGAGCCGTATAGTGAGTCCTACAGTTTGATTCATAAATAGAGTTGGAAATAGAGTCAGGAAAATTAATAAAAATAAACGCAATTATGAAAATAAAGCAAGAACATTACATAAAATCTGAGATTACAGTAAATATGATCGAAATATAACCTCTTTGATAGGATAAGTAATTTAATTTAAAATTTTGTTTTTAGATGATAAAAAAAGTATTAAGATAGTAGTATTCGAGATAAAGTCACTTATAGAATTCCTCCTCTTTTTTAATTATTTGTCGTATTTTGCTATTATGTACTGTTCTCCTTTAATTCAGAATGAGTGCAATATTTTTCACTGAAACTTATCGTTTTAAATTTTTAATAATATGTTTTGGATAATATTCTGAAAGTAAATGAATATATACAATTAATTGTGCTACGAGAAAATTATTTGATCGTCGAGAAGCTTTTGATAAGTAATTTGAAAGTTGACAACTCTAATAACTGAAGGCAAACAAACCTTAATAAGGTACACATATCTCTCGATTGGTCTACCGTTTTATCTGATTATATATCAATTAAGATATATTTAGATGCACTACACATTTTTTAATAGAGCACTTGGTTTTTCTTTGGTATAATTTTAAAAATATTACATAATTGTTCATTAATATACTTTTATTATTTTGTCAAATCCCACATACTAATTCAATTAAGTGTATTTAAAAATGTATATAAATGCGAACAATTGTTTCTAAAATCACTTGATTTCGTTAGCAAATTATGCCGTCATATAAAATTCCTTTGAAAAATATGCAGAAAGTGCAACATGTTCTTTCATTCTTATTAAGCGAACAGATTACAAAACAAATAGAATGTGTAGACTGGCTACCTAGTGACATTAGTTCGTGTTTACAGAAATTTGTCAGTGGCAACTTCTCACGGCTGTAGTCATCGATTTAGATGCTATTTATCGGCATATTTACCATTATCGGTGAGCCAAACAAATTCCAGAGGCTGGCAAGGCAGACCTGCAACAAATGAAAGAACCCTACTGTAGTAGTACTTGCCTTTATGATAAAACTCTTTTAAGCGCTCTACAATATTGTGCAAATATTTCTAATCGTTGGTGGCCTGTAATATAACTAACTATATTATACTGCATTCGTCTCTGTTTTGATCAATGTAGTATTATGTATAATGATTAGTAATTACATTACATGACAATGATTCACGTCGAATTGGCAAGCTATGAAAGTTATGGTTTTATATTATATACGGTGGTCGTTTAGACATTTTCTTTAACACCAATTATTTATTGAACATTCTTTGTAAATATTTTAAATTATTAACTTTTATATTTAATACTTATTATTGTGTTTTATTTATGTTTTTCGCAGTATTGGCTAATACTAGTTAAATATGACGTTAAATTTAACGTTGGACTTATTGAATGTTTAAAATATTATTTTATAAATGTTTTGTCTTATGAAAGGTATCAACCATAATATATGTCATATATAATTATTTTTCATCCATATATGACACGTTTTGGCATTGAAGAGGGACACTTGTTGGGCAAAAGACTAGTGTTAGAAATTGGTATAGTAAAGTAACGTTGTAATCAAATTTATAATTTATACAATAATTATGTACAATCTGCGGCATAAAACTAGTTATTCAATTGATTATTTCAAAACATTATAAAATTTATCTAAATTTAAAGTTATAATAATCTATGTTAATCTTCATTTCTATACCTTTAATTTAGTATTTATCTAATTGAAATATTGTGTTATTATATAATATTATATATTATATAATTATTATATAATTATAATAACTGTTCGTTAGCAGAAAGTGGAGTAATCTCCACTAGTATCCATTACTAGTATCCAATAGTCTCCACTAATATCCATAGGTCCTTCCAATTTTTTTTAATTTATACTTATTACTCTAATATTTATTCCATTATACACAGTGAAACTTGTTTTGTTAATATTTTAAACAATTTTAAACAAAATTAAAATAATGTTGTTTACCGACACCAGAATCATATATGTTGACAGCTTTTTATAGCCTATGCTTAATTTGTGAAATACTCTTTACTACGTATTTTCTTAGCAATGTATATAGCCTATATATTTTTTATAAAAGTAAAACTTTTAAAATGACTAATTGCCACTGCATGGTTAGCATACTAAAAATGAAAATGAAATATATCTTTCTGTGTCAGGTCTATAATTTTAGTTATTTTGTATTTTACATATTACATTGCATGATATGATAGTAAATGATAGTAAAACAGCTCAAGTAACTGCAATATGGAAAAGGAAAGGTCCAGAAGCTGATCTTCAATCATACCGCCCAGTCTCTTTA
>JAUZND010091743.1:0-13563 GCA_034780555.1 Coelogynopora nodosa
TAGTCATTTAAAGCACAGTAACGAATGTTACAACTTACTGGAGACCCTGTAATTTAAACAGTAAATATTTTGAGAACGAAAAAAGCCTGAGTGCCAATTTTTTGTTTTAATATAGTAAACATACACGGCTTTCAGAATAACAGACAATAAAATTTGAAAAAATTATATTTAAAAAATTATAATTTTTTTTTCAATTTGCTCATTTATCTGAAAATGACCCTACAACTGTTATGACTGAACAATTTAGCTAGTTTTTTTAAAATGATTACATAACTTTCTTATATATTAAAATATAGAAATATATATTGGATATGAGATTAAATGAAAAGTGAAAATACTGAAGGACGAAAGCAGAAAATCCCTAAAAATATATGTGGATTACAATTCTACAATGCAAAATATTTATTTAAACAATGTAGGATTAAATCTTTTTCGCAAATATTGATATACAATTATAGTCATTTAAAGCACAGTAACGAATGTTACAACTTACTGGAGACCCTGTAATTTAAACAGTAAATATTTTGAGAACAAAAAACGCGTGAGTGCCAATAATATAATACAGAATCATGTAACATATACGCTAATTAAACAAATTGTAAATGAATACAGCACTGCACATAGTCGCAGTATTAGTGCCAATAAGAGTGAGTGTTAGTATCATTTTATAGATTTTTATAGGTTTTTTCAATTTTTTTTACTGATTACTGCAAAAATATAATGTATTGTAGAAACACTCATTTTCCCAATAAAAAAGGCTGTTTAAAATTATTGATCGCGTGATCGTATATTTAGATTTTCTAAATGTTTTTAATAATATATTGTGTGAATGTATATAAATGATATTACGTAATAGGATAGTAAAGGAATAATCAAGCTGTGTGTTGGATTATAATGTATGCAGAGTTCTGTTTATCACATTATTACGTTTATTGATTTGCAGCTCATGTTGTTTTCTGAAGATTGTTTCATCTATTTGTACATGTATTTATTATTTAGTATTGTAATTATTGTGTAAGCTATTATGTGAGTTAAGAGAATATTTTAAAACTTTTTTCTATTGTGGAACGTCACTGGTACAAAATTATTACCGCATTTACATGAATTTGCATTGATGTCTACTCCTCATATGAATACCGGATTCTGAGGTATGTTCTCTTGCCATTTTTCATTTTATCTAATATATTGGGTATATACTTGCTATATGCAATAGTATATATATATATATGCGTAATATACTATTGAATATTATAATTATTATGTAAGTAAGGAATAATATTATATAAAGGCTTTTTTAAAATGTATGAGACTTTAATACATAATTTTTGTTCAAAAGTTTTATGCAACATTATAATTGCAGATTGCAATACTATTCAATTAGTTATTGATTAAGATTTATTAATAAGGCTCACGAGAGCCATCAAAACGTTCCAAATCTCTTTTATATTATGTCAAATTTTAGGAATTTAAACAATGTAACGTAAAACGACGACAACTTTTAATTTTCTATTATATCTGAAAGTCATAAGAGTTCATTTTTTTGCAGATATTGATGTAATATTCCAGAAATTGTTATATTTTTAATAAAAAAAATCGAAAAACTATTACTACGATACGCATTATTGATAAAATAATATGTTGGCTATAAATTATTAGTGATGCATTCTTAAATGAAACCCGATTATTAACGCATTTTACCCAATCAGAGAAGCGGCTGCATTGTCTTTTATTGTCCAAATTCATAACATAGCTATATGCTGAGCATATGACAAATAGACCACGTACAGAGTACCCACTAACAAATCACTTATAACAGTGTTCATTTGATACACTTGACTCACATCGGTCAAGGACGATTATATATAACCTATATGCTGTTACGAGTGAGAAGGATCGGAAACAGTGACACATAGAGAACATTATTCCAGCTGTTCCAGCCTATGAAATACATCGCAATGCACATAGAGGGATCTTATTATAATATGAATAATATATATAAATACGCCGATTTAGATCTTAGTCAAGTTTAAAATTAATTTGTTTATAGAAATATACACAGTAAAATTGCGTAATATATTGAAATAATATAACTTTCTACATATTGTATTCATAAATTTATTTTGTGCATTGTACTGCATATTTCGTCAGTAACCGAATGAAGGATTTACTAGTTGGTCTATGCTGCGTTTTTGTAATACGATGCTCAGCAGATGGTAAGTGTAATGTACTACATACTGTGTATTAAATTTTAATGCATTTAAATACTTGATTATAATATTTAATATAATATATTATATTATATGGGAACTATTCAATAACATGGAAATATGTCATAAATAAATATTATGATATAAGTTACAATAAGCGGTTGCTATGCATAAACGGCGATGTAAAAATCATTGCTATGTATTTAAAAGTTAATTCAGTGTTTTTATTTTTAATTCATATTAATAATTTCATTTTAATATACAAAGTAGATGCATTAATTATTCATATAATAATAACGTACTTACGTTCTACTTACTACGAGTATCTCAGGGTTGAAGAGTTTATTTTTATCAATTATAATATTTAATTACTTTTTTGACACTATTAATAAATAATAGTACATTAACCGTTACATTCGTGGTTTTGACATTTGTTCTAAATACATATTATATGAAGTACCAATTGGAAAATACAAACATATATAAGTAATACATAAATATTAGAAGATAAAACACCATTATAACATTACAAATAAAGTTAATGCTTTATATACATATTATACAAAGCATTTCAACCATTCCTTACGACCTTCATCATATTGAGAGTACCTATTAATCTATTCTCCCTCACAAAGACTGATATATAGTTAGATTGTGTTGCTGGAAATACATAAATATAGACTTACTTTTAAAGAGGAACTATTTCTCTAAATTACATTACACACTTAGCTTCAAACTTGTCCGACCATTGAGGATCTATAAAGTAATAAGATGCCCAGTTGGCTAAGGTGCTGGTGATTAAGTGTGAAGATAGCAGGTTCGAATCCCAGAAATGTAGGCCTACCTATGTCTCCCTGCGGCAGACAGCTGCAGTGTATGTCGAGTGTTTAGCAACTCTCCTGAGTTTGTTCAGAGTGCCATACGATACTGCCAGAAATGGCCCTGTATGGTGTATTATGAAAAACGTATCATTAAATTTATCAACCACTGGTCCTCCATATATTGTGTTTCTATAACCATCACACAATTGAGATTAAAATGTGAATTTCACACCAATTTCTCTCACATACAATTAAAATAATGATATTATTATAATTCGATAATGTAATCTATAATTATAATTATTGCAACCGTAAATATGTAGAGAAAGCGGAAAATATTTATTTTTAAAATTATTTTAATACCAATATTCTATTACTTCAGTTAGATATTGACCAGGTTGCATCATCATAGTGTTCATTATCCTGTGAATAACCGTCGAGGTTTTTGTTATAGTGTAAATATTATCATTAGTTTTATTATATATTGATTGTGTGTACTCTTGCTAGTAATAGTATATGAATAATAATAAAAAATCTATATTAATAATGATTACATTTTCAGATTTTACATATAAGTGCGGATATTGTTACCAATTTGTAAAACATTTTAAGCAGTGGGAGAATGCCAAAACTTACTGTCAAACTCTGGGAATGAATTTGGCTTCAGTTCACAGTTCGGATGAAAATGTAATAAGTTTTTTTTTTATTATTTATATATGCATACTTAATATATTATTGTAAATTATTTTATTTTTACATTGTCTATTGGTACATTGCTTTCGAAAAGTAGTTTCGAAAGTGTATTAGAGAAAAAATATTAGACATGATTAAACATCACAGTCCATAATATGTGTTTGGAATGTAGGCGTCCGTATAAACAGTACATTTAGATCTGTATTTGGAACCCTTCGTAGCCCTTGCAATTTTCAATGTTAACCGTTAAAATATATCCAGCGAAGTAATACGCAGATCTTTAAAAGTGGATATTAACGGTAATTTGAACATCATACCCACAAGTGATTTTCTAACGCAGTCACAAAAATATTTTAAAAACATGGAAAGAACTTATTTTTTAAACTAAATTATGACTTCCCCGCTATACCTACGTGATCAATTTTTCATCTTTATATGTAATTAAACTGTTTGTACTATAGATGATGAAACAAAAAGTGTATTGTATTATTTAACTACCCCTTCTTGATTGTTCCATTAAACAATATACTGTTGAATATACATTGTTTATTTGTTTATACGTTATACACGTTTATTTGTACTATAATGATTCATACGTGACATACGTAGGTAAACTTTCTGATGAAAGATTATACAAATGGAAAGCATACTTTGCTTCTCTGTACAATATAGTATTATATTAGTATATATGGATTCGAATGTTTAAGTGCAACAAACATATTAATAGAATTAAGAAGACACTTAATACAATTTTCACAAACGAAATGACATAAGAATTTGTTTAATTTATAACATTTCTAGATAAGTTTCAAACTTATTGTGTTCGTATTTCAATATAAATATGTTATATAAGGTTATATAACATAATGCTCTATTAGTAAGCATTGATTATAGTGATTAATAACCGTCTCTTCTAACGTCTTCTACCTTATTTTTATCTGAATAAAAATGAGAACATCAATTTAATATTTCTTATTATTTTAATTTATTTTATTTCACTAAAAATAGAACCATAACTTTTATGAATTTTCTTTTATATCATTTGTATAACAGTAAAATAAAAATTTGAATAACTTAATTAAAATATTTATAATATTAAAACTCATGTCGTCCGTCATATATGTGGCCAACAAAATCTTAAGAAACTTATAATAATCGAAATACACATCACATTAACATTCATTATTTGTTTAGAACATCATGTTTCGATCATCCACAATGATCACAGTTACAACTTTTTGACTTGACTAAATATGAATAATTAGTTTATACCTAATTCCTGCAAATATGCTCCAAATATATTTCTTTAGTTATGCATATTACCACAATAACTATGATTTATGACTAATATACATATATAGACTTTTTACATTGTATAAATTCTGTAGATAAAATGATAATTCAAAGTGTATCTGGATAAATTATTATGTTACTATATATTTAGATAAAAGGATAATGTTGATGTGTAACATGGAACTAATTACATTATGTTTATGTATTGAATATAATGTTCAAATAATTCTGATAAGCACTTCTGGACACCATAAATGATGTTCAATATATAATTATTATTTCATCTTTTAATATTCTGTGTCAATTTTTCCGGTGAATGTTGCTTTATGATCTCTGTAATCTTCATCCGATGTATACATTTTTATTTCTTCTATCAAATATCACTAATGACAAAAATTAACGTCTTAAAGTATTAATATGATATAGTGCTAAAAATGGGTAAAATTATGTTTAGGTTATATTAATTTTAATAAATTTATTATATATGAATACACTATCAGAAATATATTAAATACAATTTTTTGAGAGTACTATTTAATATTTAATAATAAGAAACATGTTTAGTCTTTTTTATGTAATGATATTAATGAATGCTTATTTTTAAAGTATACATTATTTAAACATGTATACCATTTTGAAAATGGGAGAATTACATAGAAAAAATTTATCATAAAAATATTTCTAAAATATACTTTTATGCCAATCAGAATTGATGAGTATTATATTCAAATAAATAAACATCATGTAATTCTATGTAATACATTAAAATTAGTCTTTTAGCTATTATATTAACTTAGTAATTCGCCTAATCTCCTTGAATTATTATTTATTTAATATTTATTCATTCAAAAAACAATAGAATAGTGTGCCAAGCAACATAAATATTGTGATTTATTTAACTAAATAAACTTATTTTTAGCTTATTTGGAGCATATTTACTTCAGGAATTAGATATAAACTAATTAATATGAGGTTAAATCAAAACATAAATGTAAAAAGGGAACGAAAATTCATAACCGAAATGTGATAGTCAATGCTTATTTAAAATGGCATCAAAAATCAAATGATTCCTAAATCAAATATTATGTAATTAACACGAGCGAAGCGTCTTGTAAATAATATAGTGTACTTGCATTATAGTTTCTAAAAATAAATTACGTTTATTGGAATACCGTTGCATAAATAAAATTACATTATTACAATTATAACTAATAAATAAAAACTCAAAACATCACAGAACTACCAGTTAACATCCAACTTCAATCTGACCACCTTCTTTTTCTAAATTCCGTGAAAGACGTGAAGTCACAAACTGACACATTTTCTGCATAGATCTTGGTCGACAGTAACAGTTGCCTCTCGGATTCGTTATTAGTGTTCAGGTATTGTTTCAAACAGAAGAAACATTTAAGGGAGTCACATGTTTGGTGATCGTGAATAACAGTCTCACCATTCCACTGGTATCCTCGAAGCAGTAATCCAAGGACCGATGCACGAAATGAGAATAGTGCAAATAATCGTCTTCTTGTTTAACTATAAAATTATGATGTCCAATGATATGTGACCATATAGCCAACCGATAAATAAAAGTAATATGTTTTTATACATTCATGGACGTTCTGATCTTACTTCCTAGAATTTTGTTGCTCTGTCTGCCTACAAGATACATTCAAGTGAATTGTGGTGGATTGGTTATGGTGACCATGGGATTGAAAGCAAATTCACCTTCACAGATGGAACAACCCTTCCGAATAACTTTAAGTAAGATAAGCACAATTGTTCTATTCTGACACTGATTGTATATGTATTTATTTTATACAGTTGTGTTTTATTTAAATGTATATATCCTTATGTTTAGTGCTTCTTGGCGACCCGGACAACCTGATGGGGGAACAATTGAGGATTGCGTTTTCATTAAATTGGATCAAGTTGATCCACCAATAACGTGGTGGGATGACTACAATTGCTCTATTCCATTATATTTCGTTTGCAAATCTGGAGTGAAAGGTAACATCAATCCTTGTACTCCATGTGCTACTTACTTTATTAACCAAAAGCGAGTAAAAAAAAAATATATATATATAATAATTTGATATTTCGATTTTTTTATTTGAATCAAGTAGGCTATTATGCTTTTTAAACTAGTAGTTTGACATTAAATAATTATTTAACATTTATTTTTTAAAGGCAACTAGCATTGTATTCAATTTTATTGTAATCAATATTATACAAACAAAACTTGATTATTTCGAACGTTGTGTTTTTTCAGCTATCCCAGACTGTCCAGTTGGAGTTAGTAATTCAGAGAAAAATCTGACATACACCCCTATTGATGGAAGCACACCTTGTGCATCATGCAAATCGGGTTTTTCCAAAAATGGCACATACTGTTCCGGTAACAAATTCTTCTTTTCCAATATCCTTAATTTTCCAGAATATTAAAGTAACAATAAGTGAATTTTACCAAAATACTTACTATATGAGTAATCAAATACTTACTATATGAGTTATCAAATCGTAAATTTCAATTAGAATCGAAGCTGACGACGACAAATATGCGTAGAATGTAAAGAAATGAATTTGTTAACACATTTAATACCATTTCTCATATTTGAAGACCAATATATATATTCCATAATTTAAATCCTAATGACCACTTAGTTACCAATTCATATAAATATATAATTATTTTTATAAATAAAAAGTTTTATTTTACCATTATTTTACCGTATTATAAGAATATTACAACTAAATACAGTTTGCAAAATTACAGCAATGACATAAAAGCAAATTGAAACTATTTTAGAATCGTAAAAAGATTTTATATACCTATATACATTTATATAATAATTTCGAAATGAACAGTTTATCTTAATAATCATTGAATTAAATGATAAAAATTAGAATTAGTCACTACCAATTAATACAATTCACACTGTTATTTATTATTCCATTATTCATTATAATAAATCCTAGACAACAATGAATGCACGTCCACGACGCATACCTGCCACACCAATGCAGATTGTACAAACACCCCAGGAAGCTTTACATGCGCCTGTAAGACCGGGTTCGAAGGAAATGGACAAGTTTGTGTAGGTAAGCAAGCTTCACTATTCTAATGTTATAGTGTCATGTCATTTATGGAATGGTTGCCATAGCGATTAACTTATGTATCTTTATTTTCTGCTGAGGACTCTATGGTTATAAGCGTCCCATCAATACAGCCACAAACAAACGGCATTCCACGAATATGGCAGCCGACAGGGATCAAAACGAAATTCACCCATTTGACAACATATATGTGCACAAATGTACATATAAGTACACATATGTACACATATTATGTACACGTATTTAACATATTTAACACATATGTGCACATATATGTTGTCAAATGGGTGAATTTCGTTTTGATCCCTGTCGGCTGCCATACACGAATGTTTAAAAATCGAAAGCAATATTGTTCGTGTTGATAGGCCGGCCAGCAAACTGTCTCTTGAATCAAAGCATTGTTCGTAGCTGTTACGAAATGTTTAACTTATACTCGGTACACAATAAATTTAGACACCCTACGACACGGCAATCGTCTGGTAAAAAGCTCCCGAAACCAATCATTCAAGCGCTAAATAAATTGTTGTGAATTGTGAGTTTTGTGCCGTGTTAGTATTTGTCAGAGAAGAAGACGGCGTCCAATTCGGGTAGATAAGAAATCTAACCTTCTCTCTCGACAAACGAAACCTCTCCTCAAAGTCATCCAAACGATTAAAATGTATTCTTTCGCGAAAATTTCTTCTTTGACGGCCTGCAACATTTCCACTTTCTTCTAAAAATTCTATATTACTATCACCTTCAAATATAAAATATCCAGGCTTAAAATTCACTGGTTTGTAATGGATAGGATGTATAATTAAGGTAACTCTTAAGTATGTAAAACTCTATCGTGAAATCCAAAAAAACATGTGACTCATTTTTTCTATAGTGAAGTTGTCCACATTACTTGTTACAAGTTGGAGTATTTTTACTGGTAACTTGTTGCCATGTGTTGTGCTATGGCACAGACTACAGTAGTATCATTTTTCACAATCCTTGTTATTTGGCTGTTAAATGAAAATATAATATAATGCTTTATAGATTCGAATATAGCCAGCTCACACAATAAATACAGGTTAGAATAACTTAATAATTTATACAGGGTACATCATTAATATACTTAAATCTTCAACAATTGATTATTTCAACAATGCCAGATGTTACCATTTTTATTATAATAAAATCATATTGTAATCCATATTCAAAATCGGTTGTTCACAACAAAGTACATCATTACATTTGCTAATCGAACTTAATGCTCTATTAATTTTATTATGTCTTAACCCTATCATACCCGGGCTAAAAGACGCACTCAAAAACCGGGGGGGGGGGGCCGAATCGGCCCGCGCCCTATATTTCATTCCAAAGTTTAACTATCGACTTTAAATTTGGTATGTAAGTAAAATAGGTTATATTTAATGTCTATGCATACTAATAGTAAGATCGATAGTTATCACTATTTGTTGACAGACAAGCGCGGATGTACACTAAATACGAACACATTTTTGGAAGAGTAAAAGTGATAATTCATCGCAATACTAACATAAAGACAGCGGGAAACAGGTTGACAAACCTACAATATTAGAGAAAGCTGTTACAGACACAACAAGGTACACACACACACGGTAAACAATGGGCGTATTCCAATTCATATCTTCAATTAATCTCGATATCAATTAATCTTTAAATTAATTAAATGAATCTTTAAAATTATCAAAGTATGTTTTTGCTGTTCTGCAATTTGGATAACCATGCATTAGAAATATCCTTATAAAATCTGGTAACTTCTAAATAAAATTTCAAAAATGGTTTTAAAAGTTGCGAAACATAATATTAGGAAAAGTCAGGGAACACCAGGTCAGTGGGTTTGACATTTTTAAAATGCCATAACAAATAAAACACCGCGGGCCGATTCGGCCCCCCCCCCCCCGGGTATGATAGGGTTAAGAAGTCACCTTACCTCAAACAAGCATACCTTTTATGTTTAGTGAAAACAATAATTTCAGGATGTAAGCTCATATCATATGGTTACATTATACATCAAACAAATTTTGAACAAAATTTCTTATATGTTACGAATGATAAATATTTACCAAACAGAAATGATGGTGTATGTTAATAATACAAAATAACATAAAAAGAGAAACTGAAAGCAAAATGAATAGCATAGTCGAGGTAAAGAAACTGTTATGTTAAAATTGACAATATACATTTTACAATTAAATAAATTGTAAAAGTTTATATTACTAATTCCCTTAAGTAGCACTACTTACTTTAAGCGCAACAGTTATGCTAGAATTTTCAATAACATTAATATGTATATCTCGTTTTGTAGATATCAACGAATGTTACATCCGTACTGACACTTGTCATAAATACGCAACGTGCACGAACACCCAGGGGAGCTTCTCGTGCGCTTGCAAACCCAATTTTAACGGGAATGGACAATTATGTTTGGGTAAGAAAACATTTAGTATACATTTTTTTGAATTTTTTTAAAAGTTATATTATAATTTAAACGCATATAAAAGCAAAAACACTAGTTAAAGGGGAATGCTTTACACATAGGCATCCATTTTTGTTCATAATGTTACAGTGTAGGAATAAGAGAAAAAGTCCCAAATGGAGTAGCCCTAATTATATAAATGTGTTTAATTGTTTTCTATAGTGGAAAACAACTATTTGAAAAATGTATGTTTCAAAAAGTCTCAAGCTTTAAACTTAAGTATAAATTTAAAGAAACCTATATATTGTATATAATAATAAGATATGAATTAATATTAAGTATTTTCTAATTTCTACCATTTTATTGATTCATTGTTTAAATATTTTAGTTAAATTGATTTAGTGTAACTTTTTGTTTAATTATATGTATTGATATAATTGTTATCACATTTTGATAATTAAAGTCTTTTTTCAGAAAATACATATTTACTAATTTGTAACTTAAAATAAAATTAACATGCTGGCTTTATATAAAACAAAAGTCATAGTTCGTTTTTGATAAGTTTATCAAACTTACCATCTTTACCTAAAAATAGATGTTACCATTTATAATAAACCGATTACATCTTATGTACATTATTTCATGACATATTTTTTTGAGTCATGGCTATTTAATAACAATGTTTATATATTTTCAAATCATACAATGTCAAAACATTTATCAACCGAAAATAATCTGGTGCTACATGACATCATTTCATATAACAGTTTAGCCTTTTATTTTTTCCCGTTATCCATGTTGTATACTAAATACAATTGTGATCTTGGTTAATTGAAACATAAATTTTTAACTATGGTCTTCCAAGATTTGCCATTTTTGCAGCTTTTGAATTGTTACCAACATCTAAGATCTTGCAATATCCTGGGAGAATCTTTACTTAATTTGATATATACGGAAAATGTTTTTAATTTTTTGGTATGATCTGTGTAAAACATTAATGTATTTTACGTATTACCAATGACTTAGACTTAGTAGCACCTTGTATGAAGTACAAATTAATATATATTGGAACTGGGTATATAAAATAACTAGTTATAATGCAAATAGGGAAATTGTTAACATCCAGGGCGAAAAGGGGACAAAACTATAATCTGAAAACCTTTTTCCCATTCAATGAATTCAACTCAAAATATAGGTATGCTTGAATTACCTTGAATATGTATTCGATATTTAAACCGTTAATTATGCTCAATCAGACGCTACGACTGAAATCTGTCAGTTTTTGATATATCAGTTGTAGACAGAATGATATAAATCGATATAAATCACTGTTTTGAATGTTAGTGATGTTTTCAGTGAGACTGTGTTATCGAAATCCGAATTGTGAATATAAATCATTGTTCAGAATGTTAGTAATGCTGTCAGTGAGACTGTGTTATCGAAATCCGAATTGTGAATTGCAGATCTTTTGTCAAATAATAACAGTGTCTATCCGCCCTGCAAGCTGTTGTCTTTTAGTCGATTTCGTTTCAGTTATCTTTTCGGTTTTATTTAATGCTGAAATATCCTCTGGGCGAGTTCCGCCTCGGTTATATTTCTCTTGATAACATCATTCTGTTTTAATTTAAATGGACTCTGTGTATGTATGTGTATTTTCTCGTGTATTATAGCTTGTAATACATAAGCATCTTAAGTAAACAGGATTAATTCACTCATATGAGGTGACCAACTTTGCGCATTTATTGTATATACGGTCAAAAGTGATTTGAATACTTGGCATATGTATGTAATCATGCACATAAGCACTTCATATGTTATGTTATGGTATCGCATAAAAGATATACATCATTAAAAGTTAGTAGCAGGCCTAGTTCATTAACAATTTCATTTATAATTTTTTTATGTTTAAGCTTAGGACAGGATTTGTGGAAAAAGACTATTATTGTCCACATTTAATAATTCTGTTTTTTTGGATCGATCAATTGGAAATGTTCAAATTATAAATGTTTTATTGCGAAGGCGACCAAATGAAATGTATGTTATACTGTTACGCTACACCACCAGTTTGAGCTAACATAAAAGAGCCTTATATGTTTTAGGACGTTTTAAAACAATATATATTTATGGCGTTGATAGTAAGATTTCATGCCAGGACTTTTAAAAACGTTTTAAACATAAAGATAACATTCTGTATTTTGTAATAAGGTATCTGTTTATTGATGTTTACATTGCTTTTACCTGAAAATGCTACTCATGATATTATTTTAACCAATTTGAGTAGTCAACTGGTATATATTTGCCAAGTGAAAATAAACTCTTGGATTTGGTATCGTTTCGAATCAGGTTATCTTGTTGCACTAATGCGTACATTTTAAAATGTTCTTAGTCAGTTGTGTCTATTTGGTATTTAGAAATAATTCATCCTTATCTTGACATCAACAAATGCCTTACTTAGACAATTGACGCACGATAATGGCAATGGGGCCAATGACCGAACGTTAAGCGTCACCGGAGTTAATGAATTTGTTTTATAGAGGTATGCTGTTAAAACTTCTCGTGTGGCAGTGGTTTGAGAAATCGCATGAATCCATTTTATGTAGAGTAAATACTTTGGCATATGCTTGATAATAAAAACTATTATCAAGAAGGTGGTAAATGATGCCGTGGGTCCCTAAGCAAAAATATGTTAGTAAAAAAAGAGTATTGGTCG
Source organism: Coelogynopora nodosa (assembly GCA_034780555.1). Classification (NCBI taxonomy): domain Eukaryota; kingdom Metazoa; phylum Platyhelminthes; order Proseriata; family Coelogynoporidae; genus Coelogynopora; species Coelogynopora nodosa. The sequence goes on from JAUZND010091743.1 coordinate 13,264, forward strand.
TTGTATGCTACTGGTATTAAGTATGCTACTGGTCGTTGTATGCTACTGGTATTAGGTATGCTACTGGTCATTGTATGCTACTGGTCGTTGTATGCTACTGGTTGCTGTATGCTACTGGTCGTTATATGCTAATGGTCGTTGTATGCTACTGGTCGTTGTATGCTACTGGTATTAATTATGCGACTGGTATTAATTATGCGACTGGTCGCTGTATGCTACTGGTCGTTGTATGCTACTGGTCGTTGCATGCTACTGGTCGTTGTATGCTACTGGTATTAAGTATGCTACTGGCCGCTGTAT
>JAUZND010091744.1:0-15082 GCA_034780555.1 Coelogynopora nodosa
TTGTATTAAATAAATCTGTGTAACTGTTTAATTGTATTAAATATATTGGTTTCTTGAAGTGTAACCTTACTTTTGGCACACCCTGGTTGAAAGAAATTATTCTTTTACACAACACTAAGTAAACATAGTACAATGCGAGTTATTGTGACTGGGACATATGTTTACAAGTGTCCAATTGCTTTCCGTATCGAAAAACGTGTATTATATCACAGAATGCACGATTGTATTTGAAATATATTTAATATAGTAAAACATACACTATTAAACAACAAACGAACGGCTAGCTTAAATTTCTGACTGAGTCACCACAAGATGTGAGTTTGAGAAATCGTTGATTCAATTTATTACTGAGTAATCTAGTTAACTGTTATTACTTGTATCTTGGAATAATGGGAGAATCCTCTTTAGTTAAAGATAAATAACTAATATCTTGGACAAGATACCATAATATAATACTTGCTATCATACTAATTAAATTTGTCTACCTGGCGAGGGGATTTCAGAGAACTACACTCTTACTTTACAACAGTATTGCTATATGTCAATGATCATCGGTGGTGTACTGTAAGAAGGAGCTCGCGCTTGATTCATATTATGATCACCTATTCCCTGTATACTTTGTTATGTGCAAAATCTAAAAAGCAAGTTAAGATAATAAGTAGCCAGACTTTATTGCCTTTATGACTTATAGTATGGCATGAATTATGTATTAGTCTCCCCTTGACAAAAGATTATTACTCTTGGGTTAGATACGTATGCGCTTATTATAGCTAACCTATATGCAACAATGCTTTATTCTGCCATGCTGATATATGCCTTTCCGAAATTGATATTAATAAGCCAACTAAACAATAATTCTATGTTATCAGCAACTCAATTCAAAAAGCGAATTTCCTTTTCCAAAATTACATATTCACTCTATACTGGGAAAGATTATACGACTGAAATTGATGATAGTGACCTTAGTAGACTTCCTGAATGTCAAATATAGCTTCCATTTAACGTCAATAGAACTACTGGCGGTGCTTCAAACATTAATGGAAGTTACATAGAATTAATTAAAATAATTATAATTTGCTTTGTGTAAATTTTGAGCAACTCAACCTAATATATTGTAATTAAAGTAATTTTAAATGAAGTTAAAAACTTTCGTTTTGAAAATTGAAATCACCGTCTGTAATTTTCAGTAAACGATTTCTCCAAAGCTTGAATGAATCAAAACGCCAAAATCAATTTTTTAAATAATGTACCTGGATTGTTTAAATTTAATTTACATCCACTAATGGAAGAAAAAATGGTTTCATATAATAAAAAAATAAGAAAGAAATCACATAATGTACAATTCAATTAAAAAACATAATGAATTGTCACTAAATAAACAAAGAAAAGTATAGTTTTAATAATAATTAAAAGCTACATTAGATATAAACACTTTTATATTACAATACTGTACACACAGTAAATTGTTATATATTTTAAGAAAGGCATAATTATTAACATCAAGATAAATATGAAGTGTAATTCTAAACTATTTTATTTTAGACAACAATCAACTCTATTCCAAAGTTACATAACATTATTTCTCATGTGACTTGACACTGTGTCATTATACTTTCAAGTAATTTTGAATTATTGCCGCACAGTACGACCTATGTAGGTGATACATTGATTACTTGTGGAGGGGAACATTTTAAATTATTTTACAGATTAAATTTTAGTATATTTAAATAAGATTAAATTTACTTTCATTACAAGTATTTATTTACATAATCTTAAAACTAATATAACATTATACAATATAATATTTACTAAAAACTGACTGTTTTGATCATATTATATCCATATTATTACGATTTTTTAAAAATAAAATAACAAAAATTACTTAATTTCTAAACAATTGTTCATTTGAAATATTTATATATTTTTTATTAAAATTTTGGCGAAAAAATTAATTTTTACTCACAAAATATTTTGATAAATTGTTCAATTCTTCATTTTGTTAAAAATAAATTGTATTTGCTACTTCTACGTATTTCTACTAATATTATTAGGTTAAATAACATTGACATTTTATCTGCGTCTTTCGTAAACAATATTTGCAACAGAGTTCGTTTTATATTCATGAATTTAAATTCTCTATATTTCAGTGACTACTATAGTTAATGAACAAAAAAAGGGATATAATGATTTGAAGCTTAATTCTTTTTGAAACTTTTATAAATAAACAAAAATCACATTTGTGTAATGCCCTTTCAAGATGTAAAACATATAGCCATGTAACAAATGAACTATATTAATTAATATTCACCAATATTACTGACAACACGGCGTATGTGGTTTTCGATTTAATCAGTAAATGTTGTGTCTAGGAAATGGGTCTTTATTAGGAATTCATTGGGCGATATTATTAATTTTGCCACCCACGTACACACTTATAACACAATGTAATTGCAGTACAACATGTGTGTAATTGCAACACACAATTGAATATACCTCAAACAAAGTTTGAATGTATCTATGAAAATTTATTAAATTATTTTATTAACTCTTTTATATATTAAACTTTTAAAAACTCTTTTATATATTGAACTTTTCAAAACTCTTTTATATATTAAACTTTAAAAAATCTTTTATATATTAAACTTTTAAAAACTCTTTTATATATTTAACTTTTTAAAACTCTTTTATATATTAAACTTTTTAAAACTCTTTTATATATTAAACTTTAAAAAATCTTTTATATATTAAACTTTTTAAAACTCTTTTATATATTAAACTTTTTAAAACTCTTTTATATATTAAACTTTTTAAAACTCTTTTAACTGTGTAACTAAACAAGTTTCAACTTATCAGTATTGATAACATATCCTATTGTAATAAAATGAAATTGTAAAGCACTATTTAAAATAATGTACCATACTAGAATAACTATAACGTATTAATTGCTGCCGCAAAAATAATTTTTAAATACTGACATTAGTTTAAAAAACAGTTGCACCTATATGTAAATATTGAAAAATTTGATTTGCATCGATTCATTTTTTATCAATCAACTTTAAATTGTGAATATTTATCTAATTGAAACATTTAATGATTTTATATTTATATATGTGTCGTGTATTTATTTAAAATTTATAAATTGCTTTATGATAGTATGCAACCTGCATCATTTTATCAAGCAAAATAATAATAGTATTGCTAGTAACAATGCCAACTTCTGCGTAAAATATTTTAAAATAGTATTTCTTGTAATAAAATAATTGTTTGATGTTCAATAAATCTATAAATAATAAATAATCTCAATTTGTTGTATTATAACATTAGTTAAAAAGTAGAATATTCTTAAAATTTATATAGATAAAATAAAAATTAAGAAAATCTTACGAATTAAAGCGATGTATAAAGTAGTTTTTTTGTTTTAAACTATAATAATAAATATAACTTCAACTGTTACGAAAATAATCTGTTAAAATGTTTAGGTTCCACTGGAATTATTATTGGTTCGATAAACTTTTGGGGTTGACACTAGTTTGATAATATAAATATCATCAATAGTGAGAATGTGAGATAGAAATATATAATAATTTATTTCAAAACCAAAAGTTACATCAACAATCCTAATTTTAAGTAGGATAAGATTCAAAATATATTTTTGAAAATTCTAGATTGTATCGTATATCGTACACCTTTATAATGTTTTTCACTAAATAAGTTATTTACCGTTAGAATCACAGTTTGAGTTTGGTACAGGCTAGAAACTGTTCTCTGTTTTAGTTACTATTTTTGTAATTGATGCCGATATTTCAAAATTATGATTAAAAATTATTTTTTCGATATATTAAATCGGTTGCAATGATAACATAAACATGTTGTTTTTTATAGATTTTTATAATTAAACTTTTAGATTTTATTTTATAGTATTGTTTATCGTTCGTTTTTTATGCAAATAAATACTAGATTAAAAATAAATTAATTAGTCTGTATAATTAAAATGGCTTATGACTAGTATTATGCAGGAAACATTGTTAATGTTTTCTTACTTTGATTAACCTTTCTGAAACTATCCGCATTTTCAAACAAACAAAGTATAGACTTTAATGATTGATATCAGTACTTAATAATAAAGGAGTTGTAATATTTAATAATTCATTACTGAAAACTTTGTAGCATACATTTTTAATAATTTAAAATGTGTACAATTAAAACAGTTACTTACAAAAAAGCTCACCCACTTTCTAAAACCACATATTCATAATATTGTTCTGAAACTACTTAGTCTGGCAGCCAAATGGGATTTTAGGGGTATACCTGGAAATGTTTTTTTGTTGATTTGGGTCACTGAGATCATAAATATTAACAAGCTGCTTGATGACACGCTGTCCCCTTTGGTCAATTTTTCTAATTTTTGTTGTACTTTGTTGCCATTGTTGTACTAATTATTCTATAATTAAGATATCTCGGCTTGTAGAAGGGTTTTTAGTTTTTAAACCAATCTAAAATATTTTAACATGGCTTAAAAACATTTGGAAACTAATGGAATTACTTTTATTATGATTTGACAAATCATTCACTGTATTTTGCGGCTATCATGCTGAAGACTGTCATAACGAAATGAATAAATGTGATGTAGCCTCTGATCCAGATGACGACGATGATAATTAGACATTCCCAAATCTATTGTAATATTGTGTATATATAATATATAAATGAATGTATATATCATGTAAAATTATAATATAAGATGCACTATTTTATGGAACCTCTTTTTTTTAAAACAATAAAATAATATTTAAAAATTTAGCCAGAATCTGCGGCAAATCATACTAAAAGTTATTCTATTGGGTTCCAAATGTGTTAAAGCCCCGTTAAAACTTTTTAGATTAGTTTAAAATTCCTTCTAGAAGCCGATATATCTTAATTATAGTATAATTAATAGAGCAATGACGGCCATCTTGGTTTAATGCAAATTAGAAAAATAGCCCAAAGGTGGCAGCGTGTCATCAAACGGATTGTTAATATTTATGGTCTCATTGAGCTAGGTTAAGCTAGTTGGCTGCCAGACTAACTTGTTTGGTGTCGAATGAGTTTTTTCAACTTCATTTTTTACATAAATTGATTCCTTTCATATATATTACAATTTAGATAGTTTTAAGAATATAAAAAAAATTAATTAATTTTTTTTGAAAATGTATTAGATATTTCATATTTATTCATAATAGTAAATATATATTTCTATTGCTGAAATAAACTATTCAATTTCTATATATATATGTTATCTCTCATTAATTTATTATAGCAATGTAAAAAGACATCGGATTTGTTTCATATAAAAATTAAAGGGTTTCTTAGAATTATTTTAAAATTTCATATTTTTCAAAATATTTTTCAATTGATTAATTTATTTCATTTGTTAAATACGCTATATTTCTGCGTATATAACCTTTTCCATGGATTCAGCATCACAATCAGCTTCAGATTCACTTTATGAACGGAATATTGTACAGAGATAATCTTGGTGTCAACATGTAGGTCTCGACATATTGAAGATAAAGTTACTTTTGTTATAGTTAATATTTTACCTACTATCAAAGCTACGGCCTATTTTCTATTTTCTCTACAGATTCAACATCACATTCAGCATCATATTTAATTTGGGAACGGAATATCGTAGAGAGAAAATCTTGGTGTCAAAATGTAGGTCTCAACGTATCTCAGACGATGTTGTATGCGACAATCCATATTTGACTTACATTTGAAGCCATGGCCATTTTTTAAATTTCGCCACAGATTCAACATCAGATTCAGCACGGAATATCGTACAGAGACAATCGTATGTCCAAATATAGGTCTCGACGTATCTAAGACGATGTTGTATGCGATTATTCATTTTACCTATTTTCGAAGCTATGACCTATTTTTTTATTTTCGCCACAGTTTAAGCATCACATTCAGCATCAGATTCACTTTAGGAACGGAATATCGTACAGCGACAATCTTGGTGTCAAAATGTAGGTCTAGACGTATGTAAGATGATATTTTTGCTATTGCCCATATTTTACCTAATTTCGAAGCCGTCTATAGCTAAAATAGAAAATAGGCCACAGCTTCGAAAGTGGGTCAAATATGGACTATCGTAAAAATCTTTATCTTATATAGGCTACATCGAGACCTACATTTTGACACCAAGATTGTCTCTACGATATTCCGTTCCCAAAGTAAATCTGATGCTGAATCTTTGGAAATGGTTGCTATAGAGAGTAGAAATAAAAGCCATATTTTAAGTTTGCAGTTAAACTAGTGCATACTGTAAACTTATTTATATCGTTTCCTGTTTTTACACGATCTTGTTGTATCTTTATAAAATGAAATAAATAACTTAGTTGTACACATGAGGGAGTCAATCAGTAAATTATACACCATCTTTGGCCTCTAGAAATTAAATCGTTCATATACAAATTATCGTACACTAAGCTATATTAATGATTGTTTATATATATAAACGCAGAATAAATATATTAATATAGAAGCATTCAATAATCACGAAATATTAAATATGTGTTGTATACTTTTTAAAACTAACTTTATGTGTTGTATATTTTTTTAAACTAATTTTATGTGCATAATAGAAAATGTCACAAAAGTTCTAACAGCCCGATTATTGAAAACATGAAATCAATGTTATATGCAAGCGATCGATATTATAATTGTTCAATTAATACATAAATATGAATACCACTAGTATTTTTAGTTCATAATGTTTTTGGACTAGGATAAAAAGAATAGTCAACCATATCAAGAAATTAGACATTTAGTAAATTTCAAGACTATCGAAAAATGAAGGGCTTATGGATGAAAGCAAGGTTATGGTTAGAAGTATGACTGCATTAAAAATCTTTGTGAAACAGTTAATTGAAAAATTTAATACAAAAATAATGAGACTCTATATTAAGAATATATCATATTGAAAAGTAAAATAATTCGAAAAAAGAATAAATTATTATACACAATTAATGCAGTTGTGTTTGGAATGAAGGATTGTCCTTTTATATATATGTGTATCTATATAAGCTTATGCTTTTGATTAGGACACATTCCGAATAATATGTTTCATAATCATTTAAAAATACGTTAATGCCCTAATTTTAAATGTATTGCAATGTTTTAATCGTTTTAGGAGGTATTATAGTAAAGAAAGTCACCTGAATATAATTTAATAAAAACATAGATACTGCGCTGAGGATAACATTTATATACAATTTATTTTATCATCTGTATAGTTAACAAATTTGTTTCCGAATGAGCTGATTTTTTAAATCATGGGCTAAATATCAAATATAAAAATGTTGAGATTTTTTCATAATTTGGGTTGGTAGCAGTGACATCATAATTTGACCTCTTGTTTATTAAAAAAATATATTGCCGTATTTTTAAATATTTTTTCGGCTATTTCAAATTCGATTACTGTACTTATATTATCCGAACTTTCGCTTAATGTGAATTTATAAAAACTTTTCGTGTTGTTTAATTGTATTTAATAAATGGTTACTCTTCGATGAGGTTATATGTTTTAAAAAATTATAATTATAAAAAAACTATATATACGTAAATCTTCTAAAAATCACTTGATATTTCTTATTGAAAGTTTCCTAACATCTTTAATAAATCTACGTATAAAACATATTTAAAATATGTTAAAATGCATTGTAATGTTGAAGTGCTAGAATGTAATAGCGATTATTATTTAAAACATATTCACATATTTTCTTAATAAGTGAAGAATAAAAATTATTTTTCTATAAAATTTGTTGTGTTAAATAACTAAACACTTTATGTGTACACTGATTAGAGGTTATAAACATACTATTTTAATAGTAAAAATAATTATTTTCATCACACGTTATCATCAAATATGTTTAAAGAAAATATAAAAACAGTCAAAATAGTGACTTTGGAAAAATGATGCGTTAATTACGTTAAACCACTTAAATAAAAAAATTACACATTTATTTTGGTCATTGTATTTTTTATAATGTATTTTATCAAGTATTATAATTTGATCATTTTTTATTAAAAAATAATTCCTGTTTGATTTTGAAATTGACAAAAATAAATGTTGATAAATTTTTCAAACGTATTTTAATGCAAATATGCATTATCATTAATCATATCATTTGTAATACATAACCTTTGAAGTCCATATTATAGTTTATGAAATAAATGTTTAGATATAAGAATTCAAAAGGCAAGGGTGGGGCGTGGGGCGGGAGAAAAGACTAGGAATTACCCGAGGGGTCAAAAATGCTCTGCACAAGTTGTACCTCTGCACTAAAACAACATTATAGGTTCATATTAAGTGCTCCCAAGGGGGGGGGATTTGGTGCGACCGTCCCCCCTTTGAAACTGAAGTGCCCTTTTTATAGTTGAAGTTGTATCTTTTTAGGAAGATATTAAATTCATAAATTCATGGTTTTACTACAAAATATCTTTATAATTATTTCTTTGTCCATACTAATACACCATATAAATGTAAATAAAAACCTGAAATTGTTTCTTATTAAAAAAATTATACAGTTAATTAATTATTGATTATAAATCTAGAAGTGGTACCTTCAAAATATAACTCATTCTTGTGGGCTGCCCTTTTCACAAATTCACTATTAGTGTCTTTAAAATTGAAAAAAGTTCCTCCTCCCTGATTTTTACTAGAGGCACCCCTGAGGTTAGATCCCATCATTTATCCCATCAAAAACCAGATATGTCCTAAAATTGATTTGGCCACAATTATTCGCCCGTGCTGCAACCATAAAAGCCTGAGACCGTGACAAAGTGTTCCATTAATTATTGTGTAGCATATATTGTAGTCTTGTCCGACTACAATCTGATTCATCTGAATAATAAATATTTTTATTGAAGACTTATTGTCGTATTGCAAATATATTATTAATTCCAATTTTTTTATTAATTAATTTATAAAAACAATACATTGTGTTTTAATGTGAACTTTAAAAATATATATTCATTTTATAAAAATTTCAATCTAAATATTTATATTATAATAAAAAAATACATTTTAAAATTAAAAATGTTTTCCCCCACATTGGAAAAGAATAATACAAATAACATCGGTATTCTGTAAAAATTGAAGTTATATTGTCAAAATGTGGTAACACTTTAAAAAAATGTTGAGATATTTACAATTTTTTGATAGAAAGTGTTTTAATTATAAATTAAGATTACTGTTAAAAATATAATTGCCATAATAAAATAATCATGAATATATAAATTAATAGATGTATTAATATATTAAATATCTATTTATTAATGTTTTCTAATTTAGTAATGAAGCAAACAAAAAATATACAATCTCAATTTTGTCAATTCTTGCTGCGATAAATATACTTTATTTTATGTAGCATAATATTAAAACGTAGAAAACAAAGTCAATTAAGTAAAATGACTGCTATATATATTGCATCTACAATCATTTACTACTTTGTACAGATAATAAATATTTTATTTACACAAATCAATTTTAAAAGATACTTTATACAGTGTTAAAACTTACATATTATAGTCTAGTAAACAGTCAAGTCAGATTATAGTAAGTAAGTGATGCGATACAGGTTATATATATACTCAGAGTTTACATGTAAATGGGAGTCATGCAATATAGTTTTTATCAAAGGAAACTATATAAATCAAAACAACAGTAACAAAAAATGGAACCATATCTATTATATACAGCCGTTCATTACACGTTTTCAAGCGAATATTCTGAAAAAACTAAATAGTTATAATTAAGAATAGCACAATTATTCACAAACTTCAAGATATACACAGTTTCAATATTTAAAGTCATATATAAAAAATCATAGTGCACACATGTGTATATATATAAAATGTTGCAAAACTATCACATTTATGAACAAGATTAATATAATCCAATTGCCATAATGCATGGCCGAGCGATATTTTTTTACCTTTGGATATAAATTAAATTAAAGATGTTTATTAAAAATGGCATCTTTCTGTACAACCCAACCAATAAGAAAAGTACAATTAGCTATATATTATAAGAATTATCGTCACAAACATTTATATAAACGATGTCAGAGATTAAATATTCGAAAATATATAAAACGTTGACCGATACATTAACAAAACTTTTTTATGAATATTTATAAATTGTTGTCGAATTCAAAATTCGAAAGATGACTAATTGTGGATATATTTGATAACTTTACTTTGAGCTTACATTTCACAAATATCATATAGTTTAACTATTACAAAATATTAGATATGTGTTTCACTATTATTAATAAAGTTTAAAGCAATTATTTCGATAAACTACAATGGACTGATATGATATAGTATTGTGTGGAAATGGCTATTGAAAACAATTGTGATTAACTTCTCAGCGTCGGCGGCGTCGAGTTAAGAAGTCCCAGAGCGGGATGTGCCCCATTCATCATCGATGGATGATGACTCATACCCAGGGGCAAATGAGGGTATCCGGACAGTGAAGACGGCGGGGGCATAGAACTATTAATTGAAGATGGGTTCGAACCTGGTGACTGGGATGCCATCATGCCAGCCAGATTGCCTTTGGAGAGTTGATGGATTCGCGGGAGAGTCAAGGGGAAGATGTCCTGCTCGAAACAACCTAACGGCACGGAACATTGTGACTCTTTTCGGGGGCTTGAAGATTTTGAGCTGCTGCTCTGTCGAGTTAGCCCAGCGACAGATGGGAATCCGTTTGTAGGAGCGGTGGTTGTAGGTGTGTTCTGGTGTGTTTGCAGCTGGCGGAGAGGCAATGAACTGCCGAGTTGCCGAAGAAGATCGCCCATTCCGACACTTTCGAACTCCCATATCAGGTTCGGGTTGCGCAGATAGAGTTGCATAATGAAGGCAGATGCAGTCTCCCGTAGTTGGTCAAGTTTGGCGGACAACTCCTTGACGGCACTTGAATCGGATTTGGGGCTGATACTCTCGTTGTTGTTGTTTTCAAGAATCTTATTTTCGCACTGATAACTGGTTTCATCTTTGTTTTCATTTACTGATATCTGTTTAATATCTTCCTTTGTTGGTATACTTGGTTGAGAAATCTATAATAAAAGGAAGAAAAAAAGTTAAGTTAATACCTAATATTCAATTAAAAAAAATATGTATAAACTAAAAAACTTACATGTTGTAGTGATGACTTAGTATCTTTTTCAACGCGTTCCTCTATTATTTCATTTGATTTCGGTTGTTTATCCTTGCACAAATCAGGATTATTTTCTATATTTGGCTGATTTCGTTTATTATATTCTGCTGTGGCATTAATTTGATGAAAATGAGAAGTAAAGCTAACGGCCAGATTGCTTAATCCAACTCCGGCTGTAGATGATATCACACTGGTTCCAGGAGAAGAAGACTGTAAAGCCATTGACTGCGGCGCAAAGCACGGAGGCGGTATTGGGGCCACAAATCCATTAAATTCTGGGCCAACTTCCTGATGCACTTCATTGATGTAAGTGGGAAGAGAAGACGACATCATCGGATGCATCCGTGGAATCGGTGTTGAAGTGGCAGCCGCATTTGGTGACGACAGAGTGTCAAGAGGAGGAGCCAACGGGGATCCACTTGAACTAAGGGCCATTCGTTTACAATCAATGCTGGTTGGGCTGTTTGGATTGATTCGTTTAGTCCCGGCTGACGGCATAATTGGAGACGCGCTGGTAGCAGGAAGGGGAACTCGAGGAAGCGGCGGTAAATGGTGGACCGCGGACGAGTCAAGAAAGTTGGAGAATGGCATATTGAACCCGTTAAACTGTGGGTGATGATGCCCATTAGTTGGAGGGAACCCGGGTATGCCTGGGTAGTAGTTGCGTGCACCGTTGAACGGGTTGCCGAGATATGCATTTGACTGTGGCGGACCGAGGCGCCCGACATCCATAATTCCAAAGGGGAGGCCGTGTCCGGGGTGGCTGTGGTGTCCATGCATCGAGGCGTAGAGCCCGAGGGAGCCGGCGCCGGTGCTGTTGTATTTGGGCAGGTCTTTCTTGAGAACTCGGGTCCACAGTTTTGTCAGGTTGTTCTTGCCGGGTTTTTTAGTAAGGGAGAAAAATCGATTGTTGTCGTTGTGTCTCGACTTGATGTGCAACTTTAGGGAGGATCCCTGAGTGAAGGCGGCACCACAGGCTGAACACCAGTAGGGCTTATCACCTGGCAACAGAGATAGAGTAAAGATAAAATAGACTAATTAATTATAGACGTGTATTCCCTATATATTGCAGCTTTACAAATGAAGACAAATAATGTAATCAACATATTTAATATTAATATATACATTTATAGTTTATATATTTTAATTAAAATAAAATTTGGCCGCGAGTGGTTAATATATTTATCTGTTTAATTTTTTATATTTTTATTTTATTTTTACGATAATATATAGTATACATTGCTAAGAAAACGAACACTATCCATAATGTTTTAGGTTAATACCTAATTTAGATCGTATTAAATAATTTATTAAATATTGGTTGTATACAGATTTAAATGCTGCTTTCAGGCCTATCGTTGGTTTATAGCAGAAAAAATATATAATTTGTGTTTACCATCTATATAATATATGGAACTTATTCTCCTAACATCGACGTATATTTTAGGTCACCGACAGTTGCATCAATTCTCCGAGTCCTGTCAAAATATATTTTAAATACGATTTCCTGTGAGCTCTTTGATTTCTTTTTTTGTTATCCGCTTAAATCAAAAAGATATATTATTGTATTATACAATCATATCTTTAGTCAGATACAAAATTCACGGAAGATTTCATCCCTGTGTATAGTATATTATTCCGACAGACAGTTCTTCCGAATATGGCGGGTGTAATAAAATGAACTAGGTCTCATATATATTAATTATAATAAGTTTTTTTGCGACTGAAAATTTAACATATATAAAGGAAGAAGGAACAGATATAAAAGATTTAGTACCAGAACAGTCTAACTTTGAGTTTATATTGAGAGTATACAGACAAAACTCGATAAATAGGTATAAATGTAATAGCCAACATAGCAAATATACGACAGTTTATAGTTGTAATTATGAGATAATGTAAGACTATAAACTAGTGAAAATGTCATTAGATAAGAAAATATTGAATTCATACTAAATATTAAATAAATAATGCGAATACAACAGGTTAAGCCGGGGGCATCAACTCTGTGGTATAAATGAAAAATGGTTTTCTAATCCATAAACAATTCAACAAATTATAAATCACATTACTGCTTCCAATTTTATCAACCCCCCCTATCCGCAGCTCGGATCTGCAACTTTATACAGATAACTTTTTTACGCTAAAAAGTTGTTCAACGGAGAAGGATAAAATATTGGTCTCAAAATTGACATTTCCTGACAACTATGAATAACATTTGCTAAAAAAAAGTCGAAAAAAGAAATGTTACTAAATAAATGTAGCTGGGGAATACTGTACCAGATTTTGAGCTGATTTATTTGTTCTGTGTGTAGTTTGATGGAAAGTAATTTACCCCCACTGTCTCCAGCTTTCAATATCGGAAGTTCGGCTAATTGATATTCATATAAAAAACATAATCATGGTATCTTTCTATTGAGGAGCACATTTGTCCCGATTTGTTTTTTCGAATAGCTAAATAGGTACGCGCATCAAATTGAAATTCATATTCAGTGACTAACAAACATTGAAATATGTAATGCTTATGTAACAGAATATACAATTTGTAGAATACGATATTTAACATATATATTTTTCAAATTATTCACAATAATAGAAAATATTCGCTTAAAATTAAAAAAATTTATAATAAAAAATTATTAAAATAATTAAAAATTAATCCTAAAATTTCGCATTTATATTTTTAGGGGGATAAAAGAATTTTAAATCAATTATTTATAAATACAACCAATTAGACTTAAATTAAAATTACTATAATATGGTAAAGTAATATTGGAAATAAAAGGGGAAAATTGATCAACTTATTTGTTGATAATGTATAGGTAACGAATATCGAAAACAAATACTTTATTAAAATTTAAAAAATAATTAATTAACTAAAACAATAGTTTTGATTTAATAAAAGCACTAAAAACAAGGATATTAAAAATCAACGATTGTAAATGTGTATGAGACAACTCATTACATAAATTTAAAAATCAATAAAGAATGAACAATTAAAGGAATAATTGAAAACAGTGCTAACCCAAAAATAAGACACTGATACAAATCAATATATATATACTATATATTATGTAAATGTCTTTCCTTTCTTCATTCTGATTTGACTGTTTAATTTCTATTATATATTTCTGTGTAAAGTGTCATGATTTCGGGCATCAGTATTGTTCAGTCGCAAGGGAAGCTTCTTCAACTAATAAAATGCTACATGATTACCAAAAAATATAGGGGACGACCATATATTTAAGCCACCATCTATATATACCATCTATATATGCCAAGTGGCCAAGCTGTTCCTGGTCTCTTTCGCTACATGAGAAAGAGATTGTGTACATACTGTTCTTTATATATTATGGGTTTTTAAATAATATTTTGAACGTAACCAAAAACAAAATAATGTAACCATTAGTGATCGTGGCGTTGATTCCAATTTTGTTATTGTTGTTGTCCTTGTTGTTTTAATACATATGCGATGAGAATGGGGGTGGGGGGGTATTAAGGCCGTAAAATGACCGATTTTATGTGTATAGATAATATGTGCTTTTTCATTGACATTAATAGTTGTTCTGAGTTGTTGGTTAGGGATATCACATTATATAGTTACTTATGGGATATATCTGGTGGTCTGTCTTTATTGCGAATATTTTGGTTTAGTAAAATATATCGGAAACTCTTAGTCTATTTCTTGGTCTATTCGCTCAGTTCCCAGAAATATATCAGCTCAAAGTATTTTATGAAACATGAGGAAGACATTTTCATACAACTAAATCTATATACTAGTAATATATAGTAGACGTTGGGGAGAGATACCATATTGCGAGATATGCTAGAAAAATTATTTGTCTAACTGGCCTTTTATTACTGGGAGAATAAGTA
>JAUZND010091745.1:0-15081 GCA_034780555.1 Coelogynopora nodosa
AAAATTGAAAATTTGCCCCCTTTCCCCCCCCCCCCCCCCCCCTGGTTTTTCCTGGGGCACCACTGTAATATAACATCTTAATTACACAATAAATTATTACACTTTAAATATAATTTACTAAAAATTAAAAAAAAAACTATAATTGTAAAATTTTTAAACCATGATAATAATACAAGCAAAAATAAGAAATGTTAGTAAAACGTGCCTACGGTCGAAAAGTAAATAGTTCATATTATGTTAACCTGTAATATTTCAAAATAATGATCGTTAATATTCGTTAAAAGGGATTATTTTCAAAATAGTATTATCATGCAGCATGCTATTTAACTTTGTTTAGAACACGTACACATTTATATATTTCTCGCGTCATAATATTATATTGATTTGTGGAAGAAAAAGTAGATCAGTTATAGCGTTAAGTATACTTAAATATACTTCTATATATAATAAATTAATGAATGAACGCGGCTGGCGAGTGGTGACTAAATTTTATGACTACTGTAGCTCCGTGGAAGATCGATCGACTGTAGAGTTTTCCCATTATTATTGACTATTTAAAACAGTTGCTAATTAAATCGTTAAACATTATTAACTGTGAATAGTATTAAATAAAATTAAATCAATAATAATAACATATTTAACACTTGTATATAATGTATATACAGTACAAATTTATAAACAATGTGTTTTTCGAGGTAAAAGCATCGGAAAATTAGGATCGGTTTAAAATGTGTTTGACTTAGAAATAGTTCATTATAAGGATCATTTTCAGATAATATAACTTTTGCGATATTCTTCAATTTAAATAAAATTGAAAGTGGTATTTTGGATATAATAGTCAAAACTATTGAAGTAAAATAACATAAAAACCTAATAAAATGCTGAATAGTGTATATTTGCTTTGGGAATTGATTTATGTGATAAAAGTGGGTAAAATATCTCATAGGTAAAATATAGTAATTATTATCCATGTAGGTTAATACAGAAATATTCCATCTTAAAACCTTAATATATTTGCCATCAAATAATTGTAGTAAATCCATATAATATAATAACATAATTAGAAAAAAATAATCAGAAAATATTATTATTAGTTAAAAAGTAATTATTATACAGGCTAATATATTTTTAATTTTAATTTTTAAAAGGCGGTACAAAAAATGTCCTTATAAGCCTATAAACAGCTCGTCTCTATTTATACAAAAAAAGGAGGAGGAGGGGGGAGGGTAGGGGGGGTGGGGGGGGGTATCCTGCACTATACTTGATGATTATTTTCCACGTTGTTGGGGGAATATTTTGTGTCTGCACCCTATAAATGAAACTAATATTGTTTGCATAAATAATATTATCTATAACCTCCACATGACGCTCAGAATTTCTCTAATTGCACAGCAAGAGTCTGCGTGTTCACATTGTTCCGCATAGAGGCCTTTGATCCTATTCCTAATAACCCAGATAATTAAATAAACATGTTATGTAAACGGTAGCAGTCGTGTATATACTTCGCACAGATCTATTCCTTATATGGAAAGTTTTCTCCGATAAATCGGAATTAATATTTGCCTGAAATTGAAAGTTAATCGGGTTGGTCCACTAACCGAACCGAACGAATGCTGAAATTCTAATTTTTATAATGTGCAAATTTTGTTTTTAATTCTACAAAAAAAGTCATTCAATCTTTTTACAAAATGTCATCAATGCTTTTATTCTTGCAAATCTAAATCTATCTCGCTTGAATTACACTTTAAAATCATAACTATACTATAATGATAATTAAAAATTATTTCTTATTTATTTGTAACAAAAGTAGAATATTAATAAAAAAATCTTTTGGATATAATAAGAAGCTGCTTGTAAAAATATTAGCCCATATTTTCTGGCCCTGGTACTGAACGTAACCAGGGTATTTTGGACAGGAATACGTGCGTAGGTTATGTATGCGGTATATACTACATACTGTACATACATTCTTACATAATATATACATACTTACATACTTACATACATTCATACATACTACATACTTATAACATACATAATCAGGCTTACTTTTTCATATTTCAAGTTATCGCCTAAATATAATATTTAGCATTATTCACTTTCATTTGGCAAAATGTATGTGCTTCTAGTTTATACAATCAAATAAGTATAATTTATATACTTTATACATAACAAGCACAAATATGCATTAACACGTCTAGGATTACTGAGGTCTGGAACAACCTATAGCATTACCGAGGTGTAATCAATGGATCACCTTTTATATTTATTAGAATATAACTAGGCTATATGATGTTACTTACTTATTGTCTTAATACACTATAAATACGTTTCCTCATTTGTTCACCAGTATTACCATATATAACTATATATCTATATAACTATATATAACTATATATATCAATATTTTAATAACGTATTGAACGTAGGAGGATATAATTGAAGGCAAACATGTCTATCACTGACAAGTACAAATATTGTAGCATAAGATCATATCATACAATATTTAACAATACAAATCTAAACTATACCATGTGCAATATGAACGATACATTTTGTCAATCATGTCACATCATATACTAATCTTACATTTCTACTCGATATTAAGTCTAGAAGGAAGAATGGGCGTCCACCACGTTTATTATGGATGACATCACAATTGTCAATTGAGGGAAAACAGATGCTGAGGCCAGTAGATAGATGAACTTAGCACTTCAGAATTACATATGCAGCTCAAAATAAACTGAGCTTACAGCCCACGAAGACCGAACCAACCACGCAAAAAAGGTACACCAGAAGACGTCACGCTAGAGGGTGCCTGTTTAAAATACACAGATACAATATAGAGATACTTTGAGTTGACATAAGCTCTAGATTGGACTACACATTGCGAAAAGGCAGCCAAAAGAGCCATAGCTCAGAAAAGAAGAGCAATGAAGTACTTACCAAGCCGAGATGCTGAGTTGTTAGTAAAAAAATGTTCGATCCATTACCTAACTTACTGTCAAACCCTGTTCAGCAAGGCAAGTGAAACATGCCTTAAATCGAGGCTTCAATTCAGCAGCAAGAGCTGTATCCAAAAGTATGAGAAGTGAGGAAGTACTAGCAAGTCTTGGCTGAGAATCACAAGAAAACATTCGAAAGAAGCCAAGATTAGCAATAGCAAAGAAAGTATGGAGTACTGGACTTCCAGAATCACTACGTGGGATGCCAACGGAAACAGTCGGAGACCGATAGATTCGAAGAGAATCAACGGAGACAAGGTCATGTACATCAGGAAGAATCCAGGAAAGGAGCTCACGAACAGAAATAAATGAAAAAGCGCTAAGATTTTAGGGACCACAAGAATATAATAACTCTCCGTAAACATGAATTTTAT
The DNA here is from genome assembly GCA_034780555.1 of Coelogynopora nodosa. Taxonomy (NCBI): domain Eukaryota; kingdom Metazoa; phylum Platyhelminthes; order Proseriata; family Coelogynoporidae; genus Coelogynopora; species Coelogynopora nodosa. The sequence continues at coordinate 3,380 of JAUZND010091745.1, forward strand.
ATTATGTAATGCTATATTCTGTATATGTACTCAAAATTTTATTTTATTTTAAAGCATTGGAATACATATGTAGTGTAGACAACATAAACTAGGTGATTTCTAACTATAAACATGATATATCAATTAAAAGTCACATAAAATTATAGATTTGAAACAATTAATTAACTATAATTGTGATCAATTGATCACCTCTTAGTCATCTTATGGTTGACCGAATGATTACGATAAACGAAATGTCTTTACATGATACTTATATTTATACTATATGATGATATATGCGGTATTTATTTATGTTGAGTCATTATTGATATATTAAAATAAATAATGTTAATTTATCGAGTATAAATATATTCAATTTTCCAAAATACCATAACCAACATTAATACCGCTCTAAAATGGTATGTTTCGCACATAACAAAAAGTATTTGAATGTAGCCACATTAAAAATCCTTTTTAATTTTTTTTAAATAATCGAAAATAAAGTCAAATTGTATAAGAATGAGATATGCTTTATTCCAAATGTAAGGGTAGAAACAGTAAGCAATATATGGAACACAGGCGAACAAGACACTGGTCTGGTAATCTCATGCGGTAACCATGACAAATACACAATAACGAGGAGAGAGACGTATCACAAAGGGATAAAAAGCATTTAAATGACAAGGTAGGCAGGTGAGATTTCAAACATGATAAAGAGACAAGTAAGTAATTGCACAAAAAGTAAGCACCAATAGAATTTTCACGCGAAACATATTAAAATACAATTTAATAAATTTTACTACTTGTGAGTGAAGCAGTAGTAAAAAACAAACAAAAAATTATTTTTCCCTCTGTCGATTTGCCTGGATAAGTCCGTATTCAACGCAGCTCTCCAAGGCGCGTTCTGCACATTTCTTCACCTGAGCCCGGTCCTCCATGGGGAGGCTGGAAAGAGCCATGATCACCTCGAGCATGTCCGTCCCCACCAGGTACTCGGCCAGCTCGCGACTGGATTCGATGATGTTGGCGAGCAGGTGGATGGCGCGATGCTGGAGGGGGATGTCGTCACAGGCCACAATCGTTTGGAGGTGTTCGAACCAGTTGTTCACCTGTGAAGATTAAAACATTTTGATAATTAGATAAACATCCTACTAAAATGGTTTGTTTGATTATTGTCAGAAAAATCATTAGATAATACTATCGTACCGAACATTACCGATGTTTAAATTAGACAATGAAGATGAATATAGAAGTAGTATGTAAATGATTTTAATGAAACCGTGGATTCTTATGAAATAACATTTATTGCGATGATTATTGTAGTTTTACATTGTTGCCAGAAAAATTAAAAAATTGCAGAGTGACTTTTTATCATGTATTATTATAATTATTATATAAATTACATATAAAAACTATTATACATATATTATGTTAGTGTGCACTGCATCAAATTAAATCAATAATTAATTGACGCATTAATGCGATCAAATATTGAATATTTATCATTCATGAAATGAAATACTGCATTTTATTTTTTATTTTAATGCTTACTCGAAATTTTTAACTTACTGCCATTCAAAACGCTTGTACTTAAAATATGTCCAAATAAAACAGAAGATTGAAAATCATTACAGAAATGCATACGTGAACTTATCGCTATCAATAAAGCTATAGCATAGGCACTAAATTAAATTTCGAGCATTTTAAAATCATTTTTCGAGGGATGAGATGTCATTCAGTTCTTAAATAAACTAGATCCACATTAAAGGTTTAAAATATTGGTACTTTTAAAATGTAATTCTCATTTGTTAAGCATACAAAGTAATGTATATATAAGTTTTTACGGTTGCCCTTTATTTTTACTACTCAAAAGTAGCATAAGTAATAAAACTCTAGAATAATCTGTAGTCACAATATTACACTAATTTCAATGAAACTTAAAATTTTTTAACATGGTTAAATCTTATTTAGCTTATTAATGATTCTAATAACACCATCTAAAACTAAACAAGTAAATAGCACAATAGAATACGCTTCAAGAGAAACAAATATAAAAATATTTCTGTCACTATTTTAAACTAAACTAAAGTAAAATAACTATATTTATTAATTTCGATCAGTTTTTTAGAAAGTAGAAAAACAACAACAACTCAGTCTCGAATCCCGTGCCACGCACCTTGGTGATCTTGACACAAATCCGCTCATCCGCGGACAGCACCGCCAGTGTGCCACAGGAAGCCCGCGCCAACTGCACATCCTCCTCCTGCCGAGTGGCCGCAAACAGCAGCATCATCTTGACCCGGTCGTTCTCCCCGAGGAAGAGTTCCAGCATGCGCGGATGTGGGGCCAGATTGCAGCCGCACTCCACAGCCGCACGCACCAGCATCTCGTGCTCCTCGAACATGTAGTGCTCCAGTTGGGTGTAGCCGTTGTCCGCCAGAATGCGGCCTCTGTGTGGTGCAGGGGACAAGTGGATCGATACACACCAAAGTTTAGAGCACAAGTATTCTGGTGAAACATATTGAAGGTAGTTCAACAAGTTAGTCGGCTCCTCGCATGTGTATTGCCGACTAAACAAGCGTGAACTGAAATGTGGTATACATTTTATATGGAATGTGGCAGCACTGTTTTGAAATCATATATAATATAAAGGTAAACTTTATTAGGATTTTAGCGTGTCTTACCACCTGCTTCTGGAAGCATATATATTGATTAATCGGCTGGTTTTAAAACGGTAAAGCCACAATCCATATAAAATGTGTTTCATATAATTGAAAGTGGCGTACTCTCAATACGTGTGCACAGCAATCCAGCTGGGTACTTGGTAGTATAGGAAAGCTTGCAGACAACTACAATTTTAAGGAGAGGAGTGTGGTGTATCGGGTAGAGTACTCCTGGTTGCAGTGAACTGTTAGCGCTGTCGTATTGAGTTAATGATACTGGCTGATCTAAGCTGTTGCGTCATGGCAATTAATCAATATATATACAAGTGTATGCTTCCGGTAGCAGGTTGTAAGATACGCTAAAATCCAAATAAAGTCTACCTTTATATATATGATTTCAAAGCTGCCACAATCCATTTAAAATATATTTGGATTATGGTACATTATTATCATTAAACTGTTCACTGGTTGAGTCACAATTATAGACCATTAATTTGTTGACTAATCCTATATTTGATTAAATTCGGATAAGAATGTTTAGATTAAACTGGTTAAAAAGCACATATGTAAAGAATCATAGCAAAAAGTGCGACGTGTTTTTAAAATAAGCTTTCAACGACTACAGCTGTAGTTATTACAGTTTTGTCATTATCCCAATTTGACTGGCTGGCGGACGAAAAAGTTAATTTCACACTCCGTAGTCTTGAAATGCGAAATTACAGAATTGTGAGATTTCATAACAATTTTAAAATATTTTACTAATAATTAATATTATTCATGACATAAGTAATATGAATAAAACATCCAAAAGCTGATGTCCTCGTGACGTATAATGGACCAAGTATACAATGTTGTGTTAAATATTGAACATTGCGGCCTTCCTAATGTTGAACTAAGTTCGCACCTACAATAACAATCTGTGTACTTGTATTGATAAATTTAAGAAGTTGCTTCAGTTTATAGAACATAATATCAGCAACTCCGGTCCACTACAAAATGGCAACCCGGTGTAGAAAAGAGGACATTTGGGTATATTAAAAGGAGTTTAGAATAAATGCGTAAGAATGAGTTGCAATACTCTCTTTTAAATACATAACAAAAAAGTATAACCAACTTATTACATAATATACACACAGAAAATTTAAATGTCTGTAATTACAGGCAAATCTAAATCGAAAACTATTTAAAATTTCAATGTCAATGATAATGTTCTAAATTTACTAAATACTACAGTAATAGTGGAATAATAGTAAACACTAAATCACTGTGGAATGATGTTAGGAAAAAACCGCAACTAAATTATAAGAAATTAAAAATACATATTTCCTATATTTCATTGCAATTTGAAGTGTTAATCAAGACGAAATAAAAATAAATATATACTAAAACCATAGCAGACTTTCCATATTTAAAGGATTTCAAGAGTTGATGAACACACTTATAAGCATGTTTTCCAACGTCCCTAGTTAAGAGGAAGTCACATCACTATGTATAATTATCTATTCGTGGTTAATTAAGATTGACACTTGAGACAGATTTATTAATTAAAACATTTGTAAGGAAACATTTTCTAACATATCATGTTTTTCTTCCTAAAGAATACCTAATACAATATTCTTTATGATTTCTTTTCGTGCATATTATCATTTAAAGTATAAATTTAAAAAAAAATTAATGTTATATTTCTTTTAAAATGTCACTTTGACTTGTGTAATTGTGGTTAAATTTGGATAAAAATGTTTGTAGTGACCCCGGTTAAAAAACTGATACACTGGAATCACCGGCTAAAATAATTCCGATTCAAGAATAATGCGGACGTTAACGAAAAAGCGCATTAAATAAAATACTTCATATAACAATTAATCAAAAACTAGCAATTGGCCTATTTATCCCAATTTTAATTCTCGTACGGAATTATAGTACATATTACAAACATTCGGACAATAATAATTGAAGTGACCGACCGGGTCTTAAATAACTCTAAATTTAACAAGATTGTGATGTTGCTGTGCAAAAGTTCATGACGAATAAAATACTCAAGTTAACTCATTTATTTGAAAATTGAATTCAAACATTTTATGAAAAAAAATATTTAACAACTGCGGTTATCGATTGTCATCGCCTATATTCTTCATAATATAATGTTGTGCTTTTCAGGGTCAAATAAATGTTTATAAGCTAAAAAATGTGTTTTAATGATTACAAAAAAAACACTACTAGAAGTAGTAAAATAATTAATATATAATTATTGTTTAGAAATATCGAAGATGCCGGTAACAAAAGTATAGATTTGTATTTAATTAATTAGTATAATAAAACTTTCTGTTACATTAACTGCTAGAATTAAGAGTATTTGAAAAAATAAATGTAACATCAGTCTAAAATGTATAAACTCTGCATTCTAAATAAGACTATTCATTAATAAAAAAAAATTTAAAACAATAAAACAGATAAAAAAAATTAAAGTATAATGTTTAAAACAAACATGAATAATGAATTATAGACTACAAATAGGGATACAAATTAATTAAAATGTACGCGTATTTCGCCGATAGCGTCTGATTGCGGGATTATGTTTTGTGATAATCACAGTTCTCCTCCGATGTTTGATGTTTTAATTATTTATATTTAATTTGTTATTTCTTTTGATTCTGAATTCTGATTTCTTTTCATCATTTTAATGTTTTTTACAAGTTTGTTTCTTACGCGCAAAACCTTTACTTAGATCTATTCTTATCCGAACGGTTGGTTTGATTTTACAGAGATGAATATAATGATTGTATATAACATTCCTAAATCTACTTATAGTAAATCATATTATTTCATATCATCACGCATTGTACTTTGACTATTATTATCAACTGAAAGAATTCTCACAAAGTTACAATTGGTGTAGGATAGGTCCACGGAGCGAGGGGGCGAGTTGATTGGCCGGCCCTTACCTGTGGTTATTGTCCAATGAAGCGATGTTGGTCAGGGCGAGAAGAGACTCAAAGTTCTGCAGTCCAGACATCTCGATGTCCAACAATTGCATCAGAGGTCGAACCACTTCGAGCGACTGTGGCGAACACAACAGGAACCACAACTCAGATGAGCAAGACAACAGAACAGACCACTCACTGTAGTGTACATCAGATTGCTATTTAATAAAGCCGATAGTAGGTCCTAATAATAAGCAATAGGTTATCAAAATAATATTTTTTATTAAAACGAAAGGTCTTACCTCGTTTTAAGTAAATTACAAACGGTTCTATCAAATGATTTTTTTAAAGAGGGTTATTCAATTTTTAAGAAAAACATTTCCGTTTTTTACTAGTTCCATAGAAAACGAGGACTAAAAGACACTTTAAATGAAGGTCTGAATGGATCGGATGAAACAAAATGTAAACATTTTATACCTTACAATGTAAAAATTGTATTTCATAAACATGAAATTCAGAGAGCCTTACTATTTGCTTTAAAGAACAAAGTACCTTATAAAGGATTTTAGAAATATGGTTTTTTAGGTTTATTGAAGCTTTAAAATATTAAACAAAACATTAAGTAATAGCTTAATGAAATAGATGGTAGGAAGGTAATACAATATTCAACAATAAATTACTGCTGATCACTTTAGTTATTGAAAATGTATTTCAATGAGTTTTCAAAGCTGCTAGTTCTAAAATCAATGATCCCCTCGAGCGAGGCAGGAACACCTCTCCCGCAGTGTTACATTCAATAATCGATAGTCAAGACTTCCAACCCACCCTCTGACCCGGGAAGGCAATCCTCGGGTCGATTGTGATGCAGAGCTTGGCCAGCGCCTGGGAGGCCTTACCCCGCCCCACCGGGGTGTTCTTGAGGGCCAGATCGATGAGACCCTTGCCACCGCCCGCCTGTACCACCTGGCCACGGTGCTTCTCTGCTGTGCAGGCCGCCAGGTACACTCTGGGGGGGGGGGGGAGACAAGACTTTCATCGTCACTATAAGAGTGCACCACCTGCCTGTGCGGGTCTGTCGGGGAGAAATACGTTGTTCGCTCACAAATTTTGTGCGAGAGAAGAATTGTGTAGACATTTTACATTTCTTTATTTTAGATAAATGGACTGTTGTTAATTTAATTTATATTATGGAGTTCATTAAAGAATGAATTACACATAGCATGGTTTCATGGTTAATAAGAAAAACATCAATCATTATTTATGTAAAAGTAGAATAATTTACGAAAATCATAGTGAATAGTAGAATACTTACCATAATATATAATTATATACAATCAAAATTAATTAAATGAAGATTTCATTGTCTGATTGAATAACCAAATAACCAATTTGTTCAAATTATTATTATTTTCAATACGATGAATTCATGGAATTTTCAGTATACAATCTATTTAAAAAAAGAGTTTTTAATCATTACTTGTGCATGACTTTTATACTAATACACTTTTTGATAACAACTAAAGTTGTAAAATCATCTTTTATAACTACTTTACAAACTCATGAAGCCCAGAATCATATTTTCCCAGAATTTAAAAAAGTGTCCAGATCTTAAATGACCCTTTGTTTTCCACTATTTCAAGAGAAAATATAATTATTTTAAAACATAATATAACAAACAAATAGTCAAGTAGGACCTGCCATTTTCATAATCTATTATAGATATTTTAAATTAGGTACAGGTTTTAATACACATATAAACACAAATGTGCCACATGAATAAGTTTGAATAATCCTGGAAAATATTATTTAAATAAATTTTCCGAGATTGTGGGCACCATATTGTGTTATCCTCTTATCCGTTATCTTAGCATAGCATATTTTAATCACCAATATATATATGTTATCTTCCTTATTATCCTTCCACAAATAGATTTAAAAAATAACTACAGTACACCTAGATATCCAAGTAACTATCTTTCCCATGTAAAGCAAATGGGCTGCATTTTTAGCTGAGAAATAAGCAATATTTTAATTTATCAACCTTAAGGATATTTATAAATATTTTTCTATATATTTTGCGTCTAAAATTAACAAATTTACATTATAAATACATATTAATTAAGTAGGTATTAATAGGTGTCATTTATCAAAAATAATGTTCGTAAAGGCATACCTTTTTTATAGTGTATTAAAATATTTGTCCATGTTAACGTATAAATCTCATATAATTAGCTGGTGATTATATTATATGAGAACCACTTACCTATGAAACATAGCTTACCGATAGATAGAATGAGAAACACAATTTATATTGCTACTTTTACTTATATTACTCAGTATCTCATATTATTTGTGAAGAATCCTATAATATGGTATATAGACATAGCGTATAAGAAGGAGCCCATTGTTTATGAATTACCGCTCAATATCTAGTTGCTACCTTAGATGTGATCACTCAACCGTGATCCTCCTGCCACCACCTCACCTGGCGAGGAGCTCCTTGGTACTGAAGGTGGCCAGAGTCTCGGCCCCCCTGGCCATTGCGTAGAGGGCGGCCGGCAGATCCTTGGCCATCAGCAGGGCCACTCGGGCCTCCACAAACTCCTGCTGGTCCAGCTCGTGCTCCTCGGGGACGTGGGTCTTCGAGTACTCCGCCAGCTCGCGCATCTCGGGCAGGATCTCGGGGATGTCGTAGCTGTTGGTCAGGTTGACGAGCACACTGGAGATGGCGTAGAGGCTCTCTGTGTCGCCCGACTGGTAAGCGGAAAAAAGGATAATGTTCAACAATGGTCCGAGTGCAGCCCGAAGCAGCTATATGATAAAGATGTCTCATACCTTGGCTAGAGTGAGCATGGTCCGCACAGCCACATCATCCGCCAAAAACTCTTCCTTGATGTCCGCATCCAATGTGAGGTAGACCAGCCCCTCGATGGCCCATCGTGCCATATCCTTGTCCCCGGTGTGATTGGTAATATATTTGCGACATGAACGCGCCAGCACCACTGAGGAACCCTCTGTGAAGGGGACGTAGCTCGCATCGTTGCCACCCAGGGAGCCGAACTTGCACAGACCCTGGATTAATTGTATGGATATAATCGTGTTATCAATTAGATATGACGTACTATATTGGAAACAAAAAAGTTTTAAGGGGTAGGTGTGTGGTAGTAACTAAAGCGTGGGGGTGGGTGTTTCGATTGTTACTATAAAAAACTTATCGCAAATAGACAATTTTTGAGTCGACTATGATATTATTTCTTGGATAATAAAAATAATATATTAATATAAAAATATAAAAATATCTTTTACCCATAACTCTATTAAATAATAATTTTCAAGTTTTCATAGATAAAAGGAAGTACGTGGTGGAATTGAAATATGTAAAAATAATCTAATAACTTTATATAATGTAGACATCAAGTAAAATTTTTTAAAAAAACAATAATTAGGGCTCAGCCGGGATTTGAACCCGGGACCACTCGCACCCTAAGCGAGTATCATACCCCTAGACCACTGAGCCTTGTTAAACACCGATTTTTTTTAAACAAAAAGTATACTAAAAGTAAAGATCTTCATTTTCAAACAGGAAACACCACAATTATAAAATATTCACATCAGTTCGACCAAACTGGATGTATGTGTGACAGACAAAAGACAAATTTACGAGTCATCAACTGACAATAGAGGAAATTCTGAAAATATTAAAATCACTTAACTAGCTAACTGTGCAATCAATCCCGCTGATAATTGAAGCTTAAGTTTTGGGAATCCAATACACCGATTTATCGATTTTTAACGCACTTGTATATAGTTTACATGTCTTCGATATTGAGGGTAATATCCTTGCGCTTCCATTTCACATTGATTAAATAATTATATCTTCTGAGTTTCAAATGCAGCAATTGTATTACTGACATTGATGATGTATATATACACTTTTACGAAATTTCATAATCAATTCATAAATTTATAAAAGTTAAAGAATAGTGATACAATAATTTAAATATTTCTTAATATAACTTATAATCCAAAACTAATCGATTTCTAAAAATACGTTCTGAAAATGTAAATATGTTACCGACGGTTTGCAAATTCAGACGGTTTGCAAACCGTCTGAAGTATTGGACGGTTTGCAAATCGTCCGGAGGGATAGAAAAATTATTGATAACATATTTTTAAATAACATGACAAATGAACGAAAAACAAAAAAATACATATTTTACTAATATTTAAATATTACGAAAACTTTAAACAAATAAGCATAAGTTTTTGGTCTATTAAAAAAAATCGAAAAATAAAAAATATATTAAAAAAAATCTTTCAACGTTTAATTTTAACTTTAGTAAATATATATTATATAATACATATTTAATTAAAATTTACTCGAATAAGATGTATTGTTAAAAAAAACTTTCACCCATATTTACATACCGTCTGCTGCATTTTCTATCCGTCTGGACCCGACGGATAGCAAATTTTTAACTTTTTCAACTTTTAAATTTCAATTTTTTTAAATGTATAAATTATAGTACATAATTGTATCTTTAATCAATATTCATACGAATAATTAAAAATATCAATTTTTAAATGCTTTCGTTCACCCGTATTTACATACCGTCTGCTGCATTTTCTATCCGTCTGGATGGATAGCAAATTTTGAACTTTTTGAACTTTTAATTTTTAAAAATGTCCAGACGGATATAAAACGCAGCAGTATTTAATAATGCAGTATTTAAATATGGATAAACGAAAGCATTTAAAAATTCAATTTTTCAATTTTTCGTATGAATATTGATTAAAGATACGAATATGTATTATAAGTTATACATTTTTAAAAATTAAAAATTAAAAGTTGAAAAAGTTCAAAATTTGCTATCCGTCCAGACGGATATAAAATGCAGCGTAAATGTGGGTAAACGAAAGCATTTAAAAATTCAATTTTTCAATTTTTCGTATGAATATTGATTAAAGATGCGAATATGTATTATAATTTATACATTTTTAAAAATTCAAAAAGTTTAAAATTTGCTATCCGTCCAGGCCAGACGGATAGAAAATGCAGCAGACGGGTGAAAAAAGGATTAACAAAAGTTGTTTTAGCAATTTTTTTAAATAATAATAGTCCAAAAAATACCGCTTTTTGTTTAAAGTTTTCGTAATATTTAAATATGAGTAAAATATGTATTTTTTAGCTTTCATTCGTTATAAATATTGTATCAATAATATTTCTATCCGTCCAGAATGTTTGTAAACCGTCTGAATTTGCAAACCGTCGGTAACAAATATACAATTCTGAAAAAAATTCAGATTAACTAATTGATTGTATTATTGCATTCAATGTAATATCATTTTTTTAAAGTTTAAGTTTCGGTAAAATTTAAAAGCAAGCTAAAAAACAAAAATAGTTTTTTCTCTAAAAGACTAATTATTTCAGCAGAATCAAACCGATAACCATATTGCATGCCGCGTTGCACTTATGGGTGGTTGAATAGTGTTCATGTTCGGAATTAAATATCTGCTTTGAATTTCTACTCAAAACATGATATAGCAAGGCTCAGTGGTCTAGGGGTGCGAGTGGTCCCGGGTTCAAGTCCCGGCTGAGCCCAAATTGTTTTTTTTCGTTTTTAATAGTTTAATTGAAACACCCTTCGTGTTATAACTTTTTCTCCTTGAAGTGTTTTTATTATTTATTCATCTATATTTTTAAATATTGTAGAAATGGTATTTGTCCTATTGATCAAATATTCTTATTTTTATTTATTGTTTGAAAATATTAGAGAAACGTCATATAATTGAAAAAATATTTTTTAATAGTATAACAAAATATTATGTAATAAATTATGTGTGCTATCTTTGATGAATTCACAAAGCTCACATAATACTATATTATTTATGATGAATATCTACTCTCAATCTTTACATGTATCAGAATTTTAATATAATTTTAACTATTTTTAATGCAAAATATATGTTTGATGTATTTTTTTAGTATGTGTGAATTTATCGAATATACATTAATTTTAGCAATGTGACAAATACAATTTCTACAATATTTAAAAATATAGATGAATAAATAATAAAAACACTTCAAGGAGAAAAAGTTGATAAATAAATAACACAAAGGGTGTTTTAATAAAACTAT